>OW679202.1:101724711-101850576 GCA_940337035.1 Agriotes lineatus
GGACAAAGATTGTAATACGGGAAGACTTGACGAAATACAGGTGATTCAATCTAATATCAAAATTACTATACAAATTCGAAGGACCTTTTGCTAAATCTGTCTACTAAGTTAACAAGCCAACCTTACCTGGTGTTTTCGGTATCAACTCGGCAGCTAGGCTCTTCAAAAAACTTCTTTTCTTCCTGTGACAAATTCGTGCACACAACACCCAAATTGACAAATTTTCTTCTGTCACACACAAACAAAAAACTGGACCACCAGATTATTGTTCAAATATTTATATATATTTGTTCTCAGTAAGGTGGCCGTCACATCATAAACTTAAACAGCAAAAGGTTTGACATAGGTTGACGGAACATACCGCCCACCAAAGATAAGGTCTACACGAGCTTTTTTTTTACAATTTTTTTTAAAAACAACTACTAACACTTATTAAGAAAAAACTAAAAGTACCATTATTGCGACGGTAGAGGGCACAATTTAGTACAAGGACGCTGCATTAACCCCTGCGTAGTTTGGATTGTTGCAACTCTGCAAATTCCATCTTTTCCCGGATGGATACTAATTATTCTGCCCAGTCTCCAAACAAGGGGAGGGGTCAGCTCGTTTTTAATAAGAACAAGTGTTCCTATGTCTAAATTTTGGAAGGTGTGGGTTTATAAGACTTAGATTTTTGATACAATTGATGCATGTATTCATTGTTCCAACGGGACCAAAAACTCTGTTGCATGCTTTGTATTAATTGCCAACGAGAAAGTCTATTAATGGGAAGATGAGACAATTCTGGATTTGGAGGAGCAGTAAGAGGCTCTAGCGTTAGGAAATGACCAGGCGTTAACGAGCTAAGATCATTGGGGTCAGCACTTAGGCTGCATAACGGACGGGAATTCAATAAAGCTTTAATTTGGGTCACTAAAGTTAACAACTCTTCAAAAGTTAATATTTGGGCACCAATGACTCTGTATAAGTGAGTTTTAACTACTTTTATACCACTCTCCCAAATTCCTCCAAAATGTGGTGCAGAAGGTGGGTTAAAATGCCACGTGATGGCTTCGCTCTCAGCGGCCATTTTCAAACAGTCTTTTAATTGGTGGCTCGCTCCAATAAAATTAGTGCCACGGTCGCTGTAGATGTCTGAGCACCTACCCCGACGAGCAATAAAACGACGTAAACAAGCTAAAAAGGCATCAGTAGTTAAATCTGACACTACTTCCAAATGGACTGCTTTTACTGATAAGCATACAAATAAACACAAATAAGCTTTTGAAGCTTTTGCACCCCTAGTGCGTCTTGTAACAATTGAAAATGGACCTCCAAAATCCACACCAACATGAGAAAAGGGTTTTGCTTGAGAAACCCGAAATTTAGGTAAATCGCCCATAGGGTATACAAAACTATTAGGTCTAAATCTAAAACAACGATAGCATTTTGATAAACAACTACGAATACGGCTACGGGCACCAAGAATCCAAAAATTTTGCTGTAGCAAATAGTGAGTGGTGTTTACGCCAGAATGTAAGTTTTGATAATGAATTTGTAAAATCAATAGTTTTGAGAGAACATGAGAAGAAGGAAGTAACGCTGGATGTTTAGCTTCAAATGCTAATTCTGATTGAGATAGTCTACCTCCAACACGTAGAGTACCTTTTTCATCTAAAAAGGGGGCTAATTTCATAAATGTCTTGGGAAGTTTCTTACCATGACGAAGAGCCGAAATTTCTTGTGCAAAGAATTGCTCTTGGATTACTTTTACCAAACATAAGAGAGCTTCATGAAGTTCCTTTTGAGATAAGGGTCCCAAAATTTTGTCAGAACATCTAGTATTTCTAACGAAACGCAAACAATAAGCAATAACACCCTGTATTTTACGAAGAGATGAAATACGCGTGAACAACGAATCAATAGCGTTTGAAACAATTTGACCTATCAAAACAATTTTCCTTTCTTCTGAGTCACTATTTTCATATACTACTCTTTTATTAGAATCCTCTAGAGGCCAATCAGTAGAAGATAAACGAAGCCACGCAGGTCCCGCCCACCATGAGGGAAACGCCATAAATTCTTCTGGGAGGAGATCCCGAGATGCTGCGTCGGCGGGGTTCTCAAACGAACGTATGTGATGCCAACATTCCGGTGGAAGCCGTTCTTGAATGAGGCTCACTCTATTTGACACAAAGGTTTTCCACCGATGCGGAGAAGATCGAATCCACTTTAAAACAATTGTGGAGTCAGACCAAGCAAAAATACTATCTATGGTAATAAGGTGTTGAAGCGTATTTCTCACCCATACTACAAGAGAAGATAACAACACCGCAGCACATAACTCAAGGCGAGGGATCGACAAAGTCTTCAAAGGTGCAACCTTTGATTTGGCACAAAGTAACGAAACGATAACTCTACCATCTGGGTATGCACAACGAAGATACACTACACTGGCGTAGCCTTGCTCTGAGGCATCGCAAAAAGAATGAAGCTGACACAATACAGACGTATGATCTGGCACTACAGCTCGAGGGATTTGCACCGAAGCAATACATGGTAATTGAGCCTTATATTGCCGCCACTTGTTCACAATTTCTAGAGGAAGAGCATCATCCCATCCAACACCTAAAATCCATAACATCTGTATGAAACGTTTCGCAAAGAATATAACGGGACACAAGAACCCAAGGGGGTCATAAATACTAGCTATTTCCGATAAAATCGAACGCTTAGTACAACACCACTCACGAGATTTCACAACAAAGGAAAACGAATCTATCAAGGATTGCCAATGAAGGCCAAGAACTTTAGTAAAAGTATCCTTTTCAAGGTCAAAAGATAAACTATGTTTTGAACAATATTCATCAGGGATGGTTTCTAACAGAGAAGAATGGTTGCTTGACCATTTGCGTAATTCAAAACATCCTGAACCACATAATCCTAAAACTTGTCTTTGAAGTTCAACCGCATCTTCTATCGAATTAGCACCACAAACAAGATCATCGACATACAAATTATTTTCAATAGCTTGAGAAGCCAAGGGAAAAAGCTGTCGTTCTTCGTCCGCCAATTGCAACATGGTACGAATGGCGAGAAATGGAGCCGAAGAAACCCCATACGTCACTGTGTTAAGCTGATAAATTTGCACAGGTTCCGTACGAGAAAATCTCCAACATATTAACTGATAACGCCTTTGATCCTCGGCAATTAAAATCTGGCGATACATTTGCCTAACGTCACAAGTAAAAACGAATGAATAAACACGAAATTTAAGAAAAATGGCAGCAATGTCATTCTGAAGCTTAGGGCCTATCAACAGCGAATCATTGAGCGAAGTTCCATTCTCATCTTTGGCCGAGGCGTTAAAAACTACACGTATCTTCGAAACATTATTTTCAGTTTTGAACACACAATGATGAGGAATTACATAAGAGTTTAAACCTTCAGGAAGTACATCAAAAAGAGACATGTGACCGGAATCTAAATAATCTTTCATAAATTCTACATATTCTTTTCGAAGTACAGGATTAAAATCAAATTTACGCTCAAGAGTAAAAAGCCTGCGTTGAGCTATATCTAAAGATTTGTGAAAAATAGGTGCATCAGATTTGAATGGGAGAGAGACCCCGAAACGACCCTCGGGAGTTCTAAAATAAGTTTTCTGAAAATGAATTTCCGCTTGGTGTTCTTCTGGAGAAATAGAAATCTTTTCAGGAACTTCCTCAAGTTTCCAGAATGATTTTAAAGTATCATCTGAACAAGGAGTATCAATTGCCGCAAAGAAAGATTGCACTGGCTGAGGCAACATTGAAGTGGAAGCCGGTCCAACTAACATTACCCCAAAAATTGTATGAATACCAATGAGACAACTATCACCATTTTGCTCAATACCCGGAAGCAAAATTGAAGAATAAATGTTTGCACCCAACAAAATATCCACAGCACCAGGTTGGTTCCAGGTAGGATCTGCCAATTGAAATGGTTTCAAATGAACTATATTTAAAGGAGATAAGGTAGCGGAAGGCATATCAGAACAAATTGTAGAAAGAATAATAACATCCAAAGGTAATGGCAGTTGCGAAGAGCCAAGAGGTCTAATGAAACAACGAGATACACCTAGAGAAGATCTAGTAGACATCTGTCCTAATCCTGCAATAGGAATTGAAGAACGAACACGAGGTAAATGAAGTCTAAGAGCACAATTGTCGGTCATAAAACTTGCCATTGAACCAGGATCACACAAGCCTCTCACACGGTGAGGTTGACCATTCACATCTAAAATTTCCAAAATAACTGTAGACAATAATACAGTTTTACCTATCTGAGTATGTAGCACGCTAGTACCCACATGTACCACAGGACTATCAGACGAATTCGAAGAAGTAGTCTGCGTTTCAGTTCGGGAATCACCACTATTAATGATAAAATGTAACAACGTATGATGCCTTTTCGCACAACTAGAGCAAGAAACTTGAGATGGACACGAAGCCACACCATGAGAATCTTTCAAACAATTAAAACACAAACGAGCACGTTTTACAGCCGCATGACGATCCCTAGGTGTCATGGACATAAACTGAGAACAACGATATACTAAATGATCTCCCTGACAAATGTTACACCCTACACGAGATCTCGAAACTAACTTTTGTGAACCACTGGAGGAAGCAGTTTGTACAAGTAAAGAATTAGGTTTAAAATATGAACCTTTAGATTGTTGTGGAAAATGAGGTTTACCAACCGAGTCTCCTACACGAGATGATTTGAAACCTGATGAAATATTGGTTGATACCTTCGAGGTAGCAATAGTTTCTAGAGCAACGCACTGTTTTAATAGAAAATCCTTCAAATGTGAATAGGTAGGAATTTCCATTGCATTACCATGTAGCTCGAAACGTCTACGAATTGCAGGAGGTAATTTGTCTTCTAACAAATCGACAACAATAAAATCCCAAGCTAATATGTCAAAACCCAAAGTATCTAAAATGGCTAAATTTTGAGAAAATGTATCCACAAGACAACGTAATTCTTTCGAGTTTTCGGAGGTCAAAGGACGATAATTTTTCAAAATATGCCAGTGACTGCTAGCTAACATACGCTTATTTGAATATCTCTCTATGACTGTTTTATAAGCTAACTGATAGTTTTCCGGAGTTAAAGGAATAGACTTCACTAAAGAAAGAGGTTCTCCATCTAGAGAAAGCAATAAATATTGAAACTTTTCAATTTCCGAAAGCTGTCTTTGGTTGTGTACTAAACTGTCATAGAGACTTATGAATGATTGCCAAGAGAGCAGATCACCAGAATACTTTCTAAGTTCTAATTTAGGTAGATTAACATTTAAACATGACTTTTCAAACTCAGTTGACTTTGCTTCAAGCACAGGTGCTTCTAACACTGGGCGGAAAATTGATTCAAAATGTACACACGATTCAAAATATTGATTTTCAACTTGTTTCCGAATAATCTCTTGTGCTAGCAAATCTGAGTCATTGGTCTGGGTAATAACTTTTAAATGCAAATCTTTAAACTCTTTGTACAATGTATCTAAAGTCCTATATTTTACTTTAAATAAAAATCGCAAATTCTCGTTAACACTTGCCTCACTTGCTAATTCAAAGATTTCCTCAATTTGCGAGATTGCAAATTGTCTAGCTAAAAATGTTTCCTTCTTTGGAGCCATAATTATAGACAATTAAACTCTAGCTGTATCTAATCAAAAATTTGTCAACCCAAAGTACAAGTTGTACTGTTCAATAAAATTCAAAGAATACAAAGCAGCAACAAATACACAATAATAATGAGCAGGCCAAAATAATAACAAACGCAGGTAATATAAGGTTGCAACGACCTTTATCACTAAATGCAAAATAAATATTTAAATATACCAAAACACCGTAAAACAACTCTATGCAAACGTTATTTTCTCAGTGAACTGTAACTAGTTTGTTAATCCAACGGACCGTTCTATCCGGCTCGAAGGACCAAAAATGATTCAATCTAATATCAAAATTACTATACAAATTCGAAGGACCTTTTGCTAAATCTGTCTACTAAGTTAACAAGCCAACCTTACCTGGTGTTTTCGGTATCAACTCGGCAGCTAGGCTCTTCAAAAACTTCTTTTCTTCCTGTGACAAATTCGTGCACACAACACCCAAATTGACAAATTTTCTTCTGTCACACACAAACAAAAAACTGGACCACCAGATTATTGTTCAAATATTTATATATATTTGTTCTCAGTAAGGTGGCCGTCACATCATAAACTTAAACAGCAAAAGGTTTGACATACGTTGACGGAACAACAGGCAACAACTTCTTAAGGAAGCGGTGAAGAAATTTGGCTCGAAAAGGTGTGGTCAAGTGCGTGCAAAGTTTTTATGAAGTTGAACAACAAAACCATACGGCATGTTAGGTCGATAGAGGACATACAGAAAATAACACAACAATATTTATTTAAATCCAAATGTGGTTGCTACAACGCTGTTCTTTAGCATTTGTATTCTACTGATAAGCGGTCTCAGCTTTTTGTTTCTGCATAGTTATTCATTTTTGCTTGTGTGTGTTCTCTGTGTTTGCGTTAGCATCATGTGCTCCCATATGGGTGAGTGAATTTTATGATTTCTAAATAGTAAATTAATTTTGTATTACAAATGTTGGCACTTGAAATTACAGCAGCGCATGTTAATGTAAGATCTCGAGTTCCAAAATTAAATGAGTTAAAATTATTACTCTATAAATGTAAATACGATATTTTAGCTGTAAGTGAAACCGGGCTTTCGCATAATGTTTGTAATGACATGATATATATTGATGGTTACGATTTATTTCGACGAGTCCGGGAAGGTAGAGCTGCAGATGTTTGTTTTTATGTTAAAACCATTTATAAATGCATACCAGTAGAAACAAACAACACAATAGAACAACTTTGGTTATCATTGCAATTAAATAAAATGTCGATTTCAATAGGCTGTGTCTACAGACCTCACTCTGTTAACTATAAATATTTTTGTGACGAACTTGAACAATCACTAACTCTGCTTTCTAATTTAACTGATTATGTTACTTATCTTGGTGACGTTAATATAAAAATGCTAGATTTGCATCAAACTGATGTACTATATTTTCAATCTATGATAGATGCTCTGAATTTCACTCAAATAATTACAGAACCTACGCGTATAACACGTAGTAGTAAAACTCTATTGGACGTCATTCTTGTTAGCAACATTGAAATCGTGAGTAGTTCTGGGGTGGGTGGTCATGAATTTGCTGACTTTGAACTAATTTTCTGCAACTTACTTATTCAATCTCAGTCTATTACACCTGCATTCAAAACAGTTCGAAATTTTCGAAATTTTAATTTAGAATCGTTTCAGGACGATCTGCGTAGAATACCATGGCAACAAATATTTATTATTAACGATAGTAATGCAAAAATTTAATATCTGTATATTAACTTAACGGATTTACTTAATTTTCACGTTCAATTTATAGCTATAAAGGTAACCAAAGCTATACTGTCGTGGTTGACAGATAATATTAAATTTGCAATGACACTCAGTGATAAAGCATTGGCTAAATAACGCAAAACAAAGTCTAGTACTAAATGGGAATACTATAAATCGCTACGTAACCTTGTTAATCACATGCTTAAAACAGAGAAAAAAGCATATTTCCAATTTGTAACTAATAATTGCAATTCTAAACCAATGTGAATAAACTAAAAAATATAAATATTACTACCAAAGGAAAAGTTAAAATTCCACAGCACTTTTATCTAAACTCCGTTCCTGATATAAATAATACTGATCCTAATGAAGTAGTAGAATTTTATATAAAATACAAATTAAGTTCAAATAAAGATGAATTTAAATTTAATCAAGTGGATAGCACATACGTGCTGAAAATGATTAATAGTGTTGAAAGTAATGCTGTTGGACACGATGGTCGAAATATTCAAATTATAAAAATTTGTTTTCCAGTGCTACTTCCATATTTTACACATATAATTAACTGTTCGCTACTTACAAATACTTTTCCTGAAAAAAGCAGTAGTGATACCGATTCCTAAAAAATCGAACCTTGAAGAATTTAAAGACTTAAGGCCGATCGGTATACTACCTGTTTTGTCCAAAATAATCGAAAAAGTGATGAATTATCAATTAAGATAATATTTACACGAAAATACAATAATACCCGATATTCAGTCACGATTCAGACTTAATAGAAGTTGTTCGACAGCCGCGTGCAGTGTGTTAGTTTACCAGTTACCAAGGGAGTCCCTCAGGGCTCTACACTGGGCCCATTGTTTTTTTATAATTTACACATCTAGCTTCTATAAATATGTCAAGACCTGTAAACTGAAAGTGTATGCAGACGATTCTCAATTACTACATTCTTTTGCTTCTAATAACTTAGAAGTTGTAAGTGATATAAACACTGATCTTGACGAAATAAGCCTTGTATCGCGGCAGTACTCCTTAGTTATTAATCCGCAAAAGTTATTTTCGTCGGAAATAAAGATGTTGTCGCCGCTCTAACTTCTAACTCCTGCGTGGCGATTGATGGTGTTCCAATTCCCATTAAAAATGAGGTCACAAATTTAGGCCTTCTTATGGACAATACATTTAGATATGCAAAATATACAAATAATTGCATAAGGAAAAGTATTCAAGCTCTGAAATTGATTTATCCGCATCGACATGCTTTATCTACTGAAACTAAATTTGTGCTTGGTAACGCCTCAGTGCTTTCAAATTTTTCCTATTGCAGTGAAATGTATTGCCCCTTTGTTACCCAGGACACTGCACGTAAAATTCAAAGGGTTCAAAACTCGTGTTTGCGCTTAATATTTGGAATAAGAAAGTATGAGCACATATCTTATAAATTAACACATTTGCACTGGTTAAATATGAGAAGCAGACGTTACTTACAATTTGCTACTCTTTGTCATAAAGTCATTAGAACCAAACATCCAGCTTACCTAAGGTCAATGAGGGGAAATGGAAACACGGGGTAATTATGTTCAGCCAGGTATGGGCAACCTTTGCTTAGCTGAGGGCGTAATTTCGGGACTTACTTAGGTCGCGGGCCGTAGGTAGTAGTGAATAAAAAAGCAATAAAAATTCACACATTTATTAATTATAATAGCATAATCAAACATATAAAAAGCAAATTAACAAAAAAAGATAGAAAAACCAAATGAAAATTAATGAGAAACTTGAGTTTGAAGCTGAGAAACAAGATGATCAATATTGTGGTCAATATCACTAGTACACAGGCGCAAAGTGTTTTCTATATTAACATCTGTAAGCCGAGTACGATGCTTATTTTTATTAATGTTCATGATTGAAAAAAGCTGCTCACATTTATACGTGCTTCCGAATGTGCAAATTATTTTTCGTGCGAAAACTCTCAGATGTGGATACTTTTCTTCGGAAAGGTATGTTCTGTAAAATTCGCTTAGTTCCACATCATCAAATTTAGACTTCAAATATGAGTTTTCTTGAAGCTCGATCAACCCCATTTGTAGGTGAAGCGGAGCATCTTCCACATTACACTTACAAGGATTTGCAAAAATATTGAAAGTGCTATCCATATTCTTAAAATCGGTAAACCGATCAGTGAATTGCTGTGACAGTAGGTTCAGTTCTTCAGCATAGCGACCGTATTCAATGTTTTCGTGACTGTATAATGTTAAAAAATGAAAACAGCTTTTACTTCTCATTTGTGTTTCCCACAAGGAAATTTTGTTTTGAAAAGCTTTAAGATGACTGTATAGCTGATTTACCAATTGCCCTTGTTTTTGAAGCTTCAAGTTCAGGTCGTTTAAGTGTCCTGTGATGTCTACCAGGAAGGTCAAGTCACAAAGCCATTTTGGATCACAAATTTGCGGCACGTTTTCTCTTTCTTTTCCATAAAATCAGCTATTTCTTTTCTAAGGTCATAAAATCTTTTTAGCATTTTACCTTTGCTTAGCCAACTTACTTCGCAATAGTATGTCAAATCATCGTGTTCTGAAGAGAGTTCATCCAAAAACGCTTTAAACTGGCGATCGTTAACACCGCGGGATCTAATGAAATTGATGGTATTTACTACCACATCCATAACGTTCTTCAATCGAATGGACTTAGAGCACAAGTTTTGTTGGTGCATAATGCAATGCAGAATTATTAAATCACATTCTTGCACATTCATAGCGGTTGCTCTTTCCTTCAGAATTCCGATAAAACCTTTTTGTAAACCGACCATTGAAGGTGCACCATCTGTGCACACTCCAACTAATTTACACCGCTGCAAACCATATTGCTCAAGAGTACTTTGCACCTCGGCAAAAATATCTTTTCCAGTAGTGGTCCCTTGTAGCGGCCGTAAAGCAAGTAATTTCTCTGTCTCTGTCTCTGTTCTTCATCAACACTTCGTATAAAAATAGGTAACTGGGCTGTGTCGGATAAATCTGTACTCTCATCCAAAGCAATCGAAAATGCTTGAAAACCAGCCAATCTCTCAGTCAATGTTTAATATCACTAGCCATCATATCTATACGTCGAACAACAGTACGTCGCGATAAGCTCACTTTCTCAAAATCTTTCTTCTTTTCTGGGCACAAAAGTTCTGCAACATCTACTAGGCACTCTTTAACAAACTGTCCCTCAGAAAATGACTTCGATGTTTTCGCTAGTTTGGAACTAACTGTAAAACTAGCTTTAACAACACTGTCTAGATTTGATCTTTGTGGATGGAACATTTGTTGCTGTTTCCCTAAATCGGTAATGAGTTTTTTAATTTTATCCTTTCTTAACTGGCCCGAAAGTAAATTATATTGAGCGAAATGCTTGCTGGAGTAATGCCGCTTCATTGTATTCTTTTAAAACAGAAATTGTTTCATTGCACAACAAACCCCTAGGTTTACCACTTTGCATGATAAAAAAGTATTCATCAGTCCATTTGTTTTGGAATTGACGACATTCTTTGTCCACTTTCCGCTTTTTTGTGCCAAATGATTAATTGTTGTATGATAATTTATTGTTGGGAAATAAATACATTATTATTATTATTATTATTATAGAATTGATTGCAGCAAGCTGTAATAATTATAAACCATAACCAAAGAAATCATTAATTTTTCACGAAATATGGCAACTAATAAAGAGAAGACGGAAATCAAAGCCACGGACCTAAATCAGGATACACTGAGAGCATATTATGATGAACTGACTCACGAAATGAATAAATCCACCGCAAAACCTTTTTTTTTTAAATTTTTTTTTATTAGAGAAGGAGGAGAAATCTTCAAAAGACCCCGGGGATTTTCCCGGGATGTCGGATTCATTTGGGGAAAGGGGAGAACCCCAAAACGCCTACCGACTAAAACTCCTCCTTGTCGTCGAGTCATGCTGGAAACATCTCGCGATACTACTTCGGCATGGTCAACTCCGTATGTCTTACTATTGCCTGTCTTCCCTCGTTCTTTCATCTTTCTCCTTCTGCATCATTATTGTTTTGATGCACTTGAGTACAGTTTTCCAGTTTTCTTCGCTGGACACCATTGTGTCAATCAGGTTCTGAGGCGTAAGTCCATCTTGTAGTGCTTCGTTCATCTCATCTCTTGCTGCATGCCAGTGTGAACATTGGAAGAGTGTGTGTTGCGCTGTGTCATCTTCTTTCTGCAGTATGTACATGATGCACTGTTTGTCTTTCCAATACGATGTCGGTAACTTGCGAAACTACCATGGCCAGTTAGTACCTGTGTCAGGTGGTAGTCGTTCTCCCCGTGTTCGCGAGTAGTCCAGGGTTTTATTTCAGGTAGTACTGTATGTGTCCACTGACTAGTCGTAGCCTCCTGCCACCGCCTTTGCCACTTTTCCAGGATTTCCTCTCTCACTCGTCTTTTGTCTGCCCTGCTCTTGTTTAGCATACTGCACCTTTCGCTTGTCCTAAGGTCCCACGGGATTGTCCCTGCATGGACCAATGCAGTTTCTGTGGCGATCGTTCTATACGCCCTGCATATTCTTATTGCAATTCTTCGTTGTAATGATAGAGCCTTGGTTCTGTATTTACCAAATTTGAAGGCTTTTCCCCATACCGGGGCTCCATAGAGAAAAACTGAGTCCGCCACTGCCGCAAGCATTCTCCTCTTCCCATCTCCAGCACCACCGATTCGGGGCATGATCTTCGTCAGTGCTGCTACTGTTTTGCTCGTTTTCTCCACCGCATAGTCTATGTGCTTACCAAAGCTCACGTTTTTGTCGAAGACTATACCAAGGTACTTTACCGAGTCTTTGAGCTCTATGGTTGTGTCCTGTAGTGTAAACGTTGCTGCTCGGTTGTATCGTTTTCTCCCGCTGAGCATAACTGCTTCTGACTTTTCAGGAGCTAGCTCTAGTCCTTTTCTATGAAACCAGCTGCTAATGTCTTCCAGGGCCGTATTTACGCTTTCCATTAGCAGTACTTCTTCCTTAGCTGTTCCAATTAAAGCCAGATCATCAGCATAGGCGATAGTTTTCACCCCTTCAGGCATCTCCAGCCTCAGGACACCGTCGTATATTATGTTCCACAGAGTCGGTCCGAGTACGGATCTTTGTGGAACGCCCACAGTCATTGGGTATGTGCTCCCGTCTTCTGTGCTAATAGATCTATTACACAAGTAACTTTGGATGATGTTTACCAGGTAGGTAGAAACTTTCCTTCTCTTTAGTTCCCTGATAATTTCGCGCCACGGTGCCGATCCAAAAGCATTCTTCACATCAAGTGTGACTAATGCGCATAGCTTTCGTGTGTTCCGGGTTTTGTTCATTTCTGCTTCTGCGGCGCAGAACCTAAGAAGAAATACATTTCCAAAACGTGCGAAGAAATAACAACGCTCACGAAAACGGGAAACCAACCAACGGTCTATTTAATAAAATTAGATGATTAACCAATACCAAGACACTCAGGTTCATGCAGATAAAGAACGATACAGGACAAACATTGACAGCTAAGACAGACACTTTTGAAGGGTGGCGCCAGTGATGTAAAAGCTCTTAGAAAATCATCCCAGTAATGAAATATCAACCTAAATAGAAAAAATCGAGCGAGAAATCCTAAGCAGCGACGTGGAAGCAGCTATAAAAACGCTTAAAAGCACATCTGTAGGAATGGATAGCGCTGATCAGCGACGGGGAAAAGACATGCGAGTGGCCTAAGAATGGTCGCAGTCGATATACATATCTCTTGATAAAAATAGGCTGCGCGACGTCTGTGAAAACTACAAAACAATATCTCTTATTTTCCATGTAAGTAAAGTCAATATATTCTATATTGAGATGGTTTTGAGTTCACAATTTAGCTCTGTATGCAGAGAGAAATATTGAAAAAAGTCAATTAAAACACAGAGTTGAAATATGTTATTTAATTGCAATCTAAACAGTAGTTAAAATTATTAAATGCATTGGTAATGAGATGCATGAAGTATAATTAGAAGGATAAAAGCTAGCATAAGAAAAGCATGTTTCAGAGGGATTGAATTTGAAGTTTGAGTAAAAAAAAGATTTAAGATGGCTAAAATAATATAAGTAATATGATAGGTTTGAGCATATTTGAAGCCGGACCAAATTAAAGTAAATAATACAAAAGGTTGGTTATGTGCTTGTGCATAATGAATATGAGCGTAGAGTTATTAATAAACGTACAGGCCAGTGAAAAGCAAGCAAGCTGAAAGGTAGATGGAAATCGAAGCAAGATACGATAAAAATTGCAAAGAGCAATACAGAACGAAAGCAACTGAGAGGAAGAAAAACCAGTGACGTGTTTAAAAATAAACTCAAGTGCCAGTGAATTCTAAAACTAAGTGTATAGCAGAGCAGTGAATAAAAACGTTGTATGTGACGGGAAAGAACAATTTTTATGTGTAAGAAATAAAGACAAATTTAGATTTAAGCAACAAACATGTTATAAAATTTTATTCCTTTTTGTAAAATTGTAACTAATACTTGTTTCCTTTAAACAAATTCAGATTGCGGTTACTAAGCAACTCGATGATGTTTTGTTAACAATAAGAAATAAATTCCTGTAATTTGACAAGTGTGACAAATTATGCTCCAGGAAATTCAAGGTTTTAATATAATAAAAATTATTTGCCACATATAAAAAGTATACCGTTTTATTCAAAAAGGTACCGGGTCCAAGTGAAAGTGTTAGCAGAAGTTTCTGCGACATGAAAATTATAAATTTACCAAACCAACTTCGGCTGTGGAACGGCACCGGGCACCTGGAAATTCCGAACACCGACACCGGCGCATTTGAGCTGCAGAAACCAGGAGATTCCAGTCCAACAGACCAGGGAGGTGTGTAAGAGCATCCCCAAACAAGATTTGCTGCCAGGAAAGCAACTTCAAGCGAGGAAAGCCATCGACGTCACCTGCAATCAGCTCCGAGGCGAGGATCGCCACACGTTCTGTGGTAGGATTTGGCATAATTTTTGACTGATTGGAGTCCGGAAAAGTAGTGGACGTCAAGAATAGACCTTGCGGAGTAAATTCAGCGTGTGTCCAAGCGTCCACATTTGTCTCAGTTTGAATAAATTGCGTGGCGTCAGTAGAAAATGCGGTTTTCCAGGATTAGCAGAGTTTACGTCATATCTGAAACAAATTTGTGTCAGTTGTTGCTAGGCGGGAGTTTTAATTCAATTTACCTGATGGTTCCTTGCACAATTTTCACTTTTCAATATTAAATAAACGCTGTATGCACGAACAACCTTCTGTGGTAAATGTCAAGTTTGTCAGGTTATGAGTAATCGAAGCCAGTAGCGCGGGTGTACTAAAATTTCGTATCTGCGCTTCTCTAAGTCAAATATTTTAAACAATAATTTCTAATGAAACTCAAATTTGAACCCAACCTGAGAGATTAGTCTTGTGTTTTGCCGAAGCAAGCCCAGAATATTATTGCAAATCGATTAAATATAGAAAGGGGCAATTAACCATTTTATTAGAGTGTCATAAATACATTCCATTTTGATTAGTCTAAAATCCCGACAGACAAAGTTTTACATTTCTAAAATTTAATAAGAGTACCCTGAGTAGTGTGGTGATTTGCCCTATTTAATTATTTATATTTTCACTAAACCCTTTATTAGTTGAGGGCATCATTACAATATATCATTCTGAAACGATAAAAAACACTTCTTTTGGCACATATTACTGAAGAACAAGCGTTTTTGTACCTGGTCGTCGCACCACAAATATTTGATCCTCATAAGGGGTTCTATGAGTACAGGTATAACGCACCAGCCATATTCTACTTGATCATTTGTGGAGATACTTCCCAAAATGGAGACATTAGATCACCTCATCTGCCTAACCCTAAAACTATACGTACTCGTAGCTATAGGTGCTTTGGTCATAATATAAAAAGATCTCTCTAAACTTCTTAAGGTAGACAAACTAATGAAACAAATAGTCATTCTCCCCCCGCTGCGCTTTAAAACATACGCCGTCCATTAAAAATGCTACAGAAGGTGGAAAAGCAATGTTGGGATTGTCGGGGCGGGGGATATTGACCGAGGATAAGCAGACGACGCCATCGTGCAAATTCCTTCTTGATAATAGTAGACAGAATCAAAAATGTTACCTCCATTAGATGTTGTTTATTACGTCAAAGAGAGGACCGAAATAATATACTTCGACGCACGCATATCCAACAAATACGGCTGCGAAAAAATAAAAATCTGCCAAATTTGTACTGACGCGCCTAAATAAAATATTTTCCGGCAAATTCACATTTACGACGTGTAGTAAACTTCCTGGGTACTCACTAGCTCATCGGGATGGGTGAGGCATTAACCTAGAAGAAGAACATGCGTCTGCTCGCGAAAGTCACATTAATCGCATAGATAAATGATTTCATTACTATGTAGGCTCCACTATACTGTTTTGATAGCGTGAAAAGTCTCACCACAGAAGACCTGAAATGTTTACGACGCTCAGCTCGGAGAATTGAACTTTATCTCATTTCTGAACCTTTGCAAATGCTTACTTTACGGTGCGCAACTTCGGAATTTGTATTTGAACTCGTTTCCGTACTTCTGAAAATACATACTTAGCTGCAAAGCATGTGGTAGTGCACTGCGCTTTACAAATAAAAATAATACAAGTAATGTCAAAGAACTCTATTAAGGATTTTCAAAAAAAAAAATCCGAAATATTATACCTGATTGTTATAATCAAGGTCAGCAGACGTACTAGCTTAAAGAACCTCGCAGAGGAAAACAATATTAATATATGCCACAAAACTTATTTCACAAAGACAACTACGTAACACATACAAACAAATGAGCGGTAATTTACACATGCAAACTTTTTATTCTAGGTGCATAAAATATATTTCAAATTGATGGTAATTCACCCACCCTAAATTGACGATAATTCACGCATACAAAACCTTATTTTATTACATTATAACATACTTAAAATTAACGGTAAATAACACATGCAATATAAAATTATAAACCATAAATGACTTAGCTGGGTGTAATCCGTTTAGCGGTAAAATGCTAAAATGGCGCGTACTAATCGCCCTCCGCTCTCGAGCAACATTTGGGAGCTTCTCCAGGATGTCCATGGCGAAAGTTGAATGGTCCTGCATGCGATGCAGAAGAATATTTTCCACAGCTTTGCTTGAAGAATGGACAGCGGTAGTTCAAATACAGCGCCAACTTACGCGCAATGTACGGAAGCTACTATATGAGCTGAAATGGCTGCGATAGGAAGTGTCTATGACTGATAGTCGTTCTTTGAAATGCGATCGGAGATCCATATGAAATTTCCGCATTACTTTAGGATCTGTAAACTAACTCAATTCGCCAATCAGATGTTTGTCGAATTTGGCGGGCGATTGACTGTTCATGTTGATTTTGTGCGACTGTTCATTATATGTATATAAATAATTTTAATTCCTAACCTTAACTTGGACAAAGGCTTGTCGGTTGCATTTATAAATAAATACATTTGCCAAAGGGGCCCGATAAGGCTTCACCATATAGCTACATTTCGGACCCGTACGTTCACATCACAAATACAAAGGCCCTTAGCCTGAGTGCCCATGGTCAACCACTTGTACTTAACTGTTAAACTGAACTGAACTTTCCCCGCGCCGATTTCAACGCCACAGGCTCAACCAAACTAAGATAAAAATCCCTTCTTCTTTCGTTGCCAGATATATTGCGACGTCCAATTTTTTAAAAATCCTAACAATCTGACGTGACCATCAAATTAGCAAAACAACTACCACAGGACTCATAAATGCATTAATATTTCCCAAAGTGACATACAGAGCCAAAAGTAAAACCTTTAATGCAACATGTCGAGGTAGAATAGAAGAGTGAAATTTCCTACAGGAGAATGCTGCAAACCCTGTACGGCGCTTAGAACAAACAATTTAATCTTTAAAGACCTGAACATACTTGTAACAATCGTCTCCTGTCCTCGATACAAAAGAGCTATGTCTTGAAAAGAGACGATAAAGAAAAATTTGTTATCCAAGTTAGTGCAGTAATTTAAACTACAATTCTCAAACATTCTACTCTCTCACTACAAGCGTTGTATATTATTAAACAAAATATTTCCAGTCCCATTTTATAATTCATATATCAAATAAATTACTTCTATAAATAAACGCAGCTAAAAACATGCTGAATTCCTCAAATACCAAAATTACATTATTTAGATACATTGACTAGTATAGATGCAAATTCTGAAATGATATCAAAAAGGAAATAAATCACCCTCGTGACTGCATGCTCGGCTTACCAAGTTATCACCTACTGCAAAATGGATATAACGATTCATTCTCGTGCACACAACCACTAACAATATATTCTAGAGATAAGCTCGTTTGAAATAATCCAGATAAAGCTAGGATGGTAAATTCCAAGTTAGAATAAGAGTGAATTCGCTATGAAATGCAACGGTAACATATTTTTTAATAAAGAATGGCCATAGTATTCTCAAATAATTTTAGAATGTTCAATAAACAAATTGTTTTACTTTATTTTTATTTATTGGAAAATATTTTACCCACATAGTCCTAACATTGTTGGCGAATAATCGAACTAACGATCGCCGAGTTTTTGAAACTGCTAAAAGGACGCACAACCAACCCGTCTGCCATTGATTGGATGCGTGTTACTGTGCCGGCCATTCTGGATGTGTGTAGAATGTTAACAATTCGACAGAGTTTGCAATAGTTGCTTCGAACTCTATATCGGAGCGGCCAAACAGAATATTAAACATTTGTCGAATGGGCATTGCTTGTAGACTACATTTCAGTCGCTACAATAATTGAAAATCGATAACTTTTCGTATCAAAATCAAAAGTGCATTCCAATAAATTTGAAAATAGTTAGCTAATGCATTTAAGAAACATAAAACCGGTATTAACCAAACAATACCTTCCAGTTACACTTGTTCTTTTGCATGTTTTTAGAAAATGTATTACGGTAGACATATTATTGTTCAACGTCTTTCAACGAACTAAGGTAAAGCACTAATTGTTTCATTTAGAAATGTATTGGACATTATCTAATACAGGGTGGATTACGAAACTTGGAGCTCTATACTTCTTGAGACTGCAACCCAACGTACATATATCATGGCAACACAGATAGGTACTCAATATTTATCTAAAAAACATATTGATGAGGGTTGGGGTGTGTTTTTAGATGATGTTCTATACAGTGAATAACAATGTACATACAAGTATGTGCGTGCATACTTGCGGCATGCACAAAAATAATTTCGGCTTTTTCTATGCTAGCTAATATCACTTAAATTTTACGAGTAGGTTATATAATTGGTCTTTAAACAGCTATTAGAATTAACTATCAATTGTTTTAATATCATAAAAGCGCATCACATAAATATTGGTATCCGTGTTACTGGAAAATTTGTACGTAGGGTTACAGTCCCAAACATAAGGGGCCCACCATGTGTAAGTTGCAATACAGATCAAGAACTGTAAATAAATAAAAGTCAATAAAAGTGTTCAATGTATATGTAAGTTCAACTCTATAGTCGCATATTTTTACAACGCCCACTATTTAAACAGTTTCAATTTTAGATATTTTTATTACACATTTAATGCGATAAGTATGCTTCTCGACAGGTTGCTAAAATAGAATATGCATAAAATTGCGCAAGTAAAAACTGCGGCAAAATTGATGTAATTTATATATTATTATAGATTTTCCTAAAAGACGTCTTTCTCAGAAAAAATCTTTGAAATTAAGCTTTCAATATTTTCATCGAATAGTACAATTACTTAAACTAAAGTTTCAAGGGTTTTAAGGATTTTTACTGTTTACTAAATAAACCCATATGAGAATTTACAGTAATAATAATAATAATAATAATATAAGCTTTATTGGGATAATATACAAAAAATATAGTATAAATAAGTAAATAAATGTATAATTACAAGATCCCAATAGGTGGGGTTCTGCATAGAACAGGTTTTCAACCCTACCCAATAATAATATATACCTAATATTTGGCACAGTGAAGAATAACCATAAAATTCATACCGAATAAAACAAAATTATATTTCCAAAAAATTACTTTGACTTAAAACTAATTCTTCTCTAAGTTTATTTTTAAACGTAGTAATTGTATTACACTCCTTAAATAAAATAAACCACTTATTAATGATAATAACGGAATGATACTCGAAACAACTTTTAAATTTGAACGTCGAATGTTTTGGAATACTATAAAGCTCTACCTGCCTTAATTGACGATCATGTATAGATGAACGCCTACAGAGTAAATTAAATAGATAAGGTGGAACATAGCATAGCGTTTGATAATTTTAAAAAGTAGGCATGCAAATAGTAAGCAAAAGCGATATTCCAACTTTAAAATTTTCTGAGCAATGTAGTATGGCGTAATATGCTCACTTTTACTAACATTGTAGGCAAAGCGAAAACCGCAGTTTTGAACAATTTGCAACTTATTCTTAAAATGTGAATTTAAGTAATTGAAATAAACTCCACAACAAACTGAATATTCATTTAGGGTGTTTTTAACATCACCACAAGTACATGGTCAGTCACACAATAGCTCTGTAGTTGTTCACAAGAGCCCATGAAAAACAATTTGAAGTTGAGAAACAAATGCCAATCAAATATATCTCCACGTGCTGATATTTAGAAGTTGTAAAAAATTAAGACAGGCTAAAATGACTGCAAGATCAAAACCAAAAAGTAGCTGCTAAATTAAGTAGATAGACAAAGAGAAATTGAACAAATTAAAAACCACAAAAACAATAAAAAACCCCAGACAATTTTATAAGAATACTAGCTGGCCCGGCAAACGTTGTTCTGCCCAAAAATAATTTGTCTCTGAAACCCCGTTTCACCACTATAGTTTTAATTTTATGTCATGTCCATCGTCTTGGAGTAAATGCCATTTTCGCAATCAACGTCCCAAAAAACCTCAATAACGACACCCATATCGATTGTTTAGGCTTATTTACCCCATTTCACCCCCTAAGGGGTAGCGGACCGGACAGACGTTGTCCTGCCCGAACGTTGGTTTGCCTGGTATTATCAGGTTCAGCAAAGTTTTTTTCGATTTTCGAATTTTTGATTTTTTTTATTTTAAAAAATATTGAGGGTTGGTGGGGGGTGAAATTTTATATGTTCTGATATGCGAGATATCTTTAAAAAAAATTAAAAAAGAAATTTGTCAAAAAAAAAATCAAAAAATTCCTAGAACCCGATTGCAGCGCCACCTACCGGGTCCAATTGTGAATCTAAACCATTCAGGGACCCACTCAAATACACACAAAAAATTTCATCAAAATCGGTCCAGCCGTTTAGGAGGAGTTCAGTCACATACACACGTACAGAAGAATTATATATATAAAGATAAGAAAAGAAAGAGGACGTTAATGAGTTATAGAGTGCACTTGTAGCTACAGAAGTTGTAGCTTGGTTGACATTTCATTTAAACAATGCTTTACGAACGCAGTACATATTTTGTTTATTAGCAGCACCAGTGAGCTCAACCATATAACATACAAAAATTATACAAGGTTTGACAGTAAACAAATCTGCAAAGGGCTTTACCCGCAACTCGCAAATGGACGTTGTGACACTAACTAATTTTATCTACGACCACTACTAAAAGTAGGCCTTTTAGCGCTAGCTTGTTTCACTAAAAGTGACGTTTTATAGTTTACCGTGTTTAAAGCACATGTGCTAAAAGTGAAGGAAGGTTCAAAACTACAATTTCGAACTGCAAGTGAAGTTGTAAAGCTATTCTAGTTGCTTCTTGCGTTACAGGTAAAGCGTTTTTGAAATAATTAAAGCGTTATGTAATGAATACAGTCATATGTGGAGTATCAATAATTACATTTCGTAACTGACCTTGACAGCACGGGGGTGGCCAAACAATCGCCAGCGGCGTAGGCTACTATTCATTATGATGCAGCGTCGCAGATGCGAACCTTTCTTAAATCGATATTTATGGATTAATAACGGTAAAATTAAGGTCGTAGATAAAATATTGTATGCAACGCGTGCTAAAAGTCGTTTATGCGCGAGACATGTTATGAAACTCAGCCTTCGGCTTCGTTTCATAATTTTCATGTCTCGCGCATAAAAGTCGACTTTTAGCACTTGTTGCATAAATAGCTATTATCTACGACCACTACTAAAAGTAGGCCTTTTAGCGCTAGCTTGTTTCACTAAAAATGACGTTTTATAGTTTACCGTGTTTAAAGAAATCAGCTGTTTACTTTTAGCACATGTGCTAAAAGTGAAGGAAGGTTCAAAACTACAATTTCGAACTGCAAGTGAAGTTGTAAAGCTATTCTAGTTGCTTCTTGCGTTACAGGTAAAGCGTTTTTGAAATAATTAAAGCGTTATGTAATGAATACAGTCATATGTAGAGTATCAATAATTACATTTCGTAACTGACCTTGACAGCACGGGGGTGGCCAAACAATCGCCAGCGGCGTAGGCTACTATTCATTATGATGCAGCGTCGCAGATGCGAACCTTTCTTAAATCGATATTTATGGATTAATAACGGTAAAATTAAGGTCGTAGATAAGATATTGTATGCAACGCTTGCTAAAAGTCGTTTATGCGCGAGACATGTTATGAAACTCAGCCTTCGGCTTCGTTTCATAATTTTCATGTCTCGCGCATAAAAGTCGACTTTTAGCACTTGTTGCATAAATATTATCTAGGACTACTACTAAAAGTAGGCCTTTAAGCGCTAGCTTGTTTCACTAAAAGTGACGTTTTATAGTTTAGCGTGGTTAAAGAAATTAGCTGTTTACTTTTAGCCCATGTGCTAAAAGTGAAGTGAAGTTATACAACTACAATTTCGAACTGGAAGTGTGGTTGTAAAGTTATTCTAGTTACTTCTTGCGGTAGAGGTAAAGTGTTTTTGAAATCATTAAAGCGTTATGTAATGAATACAGTTAGATGTGTAGTATTAATAATTACCTTTGATAACTGACTTTGACAGTATTGGTTTCAGAAACATTCGCCCGCGTACCAAGGCCCTCTCTTTATTTTGACGTAAATTCTAACTGTCATAGATGCAAACCTTTGTTAAATCGATATTTATGGATTAATAACAGTAAAAGTAAGGTAGCAGATAAAATATTGTATGCAACGCGTGCTAAAAGTCGTTTATGCACGAGACATGTTATGAAACTCAGCCTTCGGCTTCGTTGTTAAAGAAATCAGCTGTTTACTTTAAGCGCATGTGTGGTATAAAGTGAAGTGAGGTTATAAAACTACAATTTCGAACTGGAAGTGAAGTTGTAAAGTTATTCTAGTTACTTCTTGCGTTACAGGTAAAGTGTTTTTGAAATAATTAAAGCGTTATGTAATGAATACAGTCAGACGTGTAGTGTTAGTAATTACCTTTCGTAACTGACTTTGACAGTACTGGCTCCGCAAACACTCGCCAGAGCGCCAAAGGCTACTGTTTATTATGACATAAATTATAAGTGTCGTAGATGCAAACCTTTGTTAAATCGATATTTCTGGATTAATAACAGTAAAATTAAGGTCGTAGATAAAATATTGTATGCAACGCGTGCTAAAAGTCGTTTATGCACGAGACATGTTATGAAACTCGGCCTTCGGCTTCGTTTCATAATTTTCAAGTCTCGTGCATTAACGTCGACTTTTAGCACTTGTTGCATAAATAGCTATTATCTACGACCACTATTAAAAGTAAGCTTTTTAGCGCTAGCTTGTTTCACTAAAGGTGACGTTTTATAGTTTAGCATGGTTAAAGCAATCAGCTGTTTACTTTAAGCGCATGTGTGGTATAAAGTGAAGTGAGGTTATAAAACTACAATTTCGAACTGGAAGTGAAGTTGTAAAGTTATTCTAGTTACTTCTTCCGTTTTTCATGTCTCGTGCATATACGTCAACTTTTAGGACTTGTTGCATAAATAGCTATTAAAAACTAAATAAAGATAAGTGTAAAAATGTCTTCACGGTACAAATAATACGAAAATAATAAAAGAAAACACTTGAATGCGAATTACACAAATTATCAAATAAAAAATAACACTAGCGGCGTGCGGGATTTGAATCGCAGGCGCCTTCGAATGCCATCTAAACGTTGAGCAATATCTTGCAAACCTACGGAGCACCTTACAGATGCTTTCGTTGGAGCTTGCTTAAGATGTTCACGCCGGCGCCGGGTATATTTAACTTTTATGCCGAAGCGAGGTGCGATACGCGTTTCCGCCAAATCACGTAGTGGAAAAGAAATTATATTTTTTACAACAATAAATGAATGCATTTAATCCTTTCACTAAACATTTCTTCATTCTTTATTACACATTTCATTCGCTGGATGTGTACAATTATGTGCAGTCGTTTTCAAAATAGCTCGATTCTGAAATATCTACTGCATATTCCCCTTACGCTTTGTTTAAACAATTTTTGTAGCAATTGTTAAAAATAATTTTGAGATTAATTTGATATCATCTGAATACAGAAAGAATAAGCTCTCCACTAGTTTAAGAGTCATTGAGAAATGTTCAAAACTAATCTTGTAAATGCGATGTATGTATAAAATTCCTCAACTTTCAGTAATAAAAAAAATATCCGATAATATTTTTTCCGGGTTTTTTGCAATCTCAAAAAGAATGAAGCCCTCCACATTTAGATCTGCAAGGTAATTCCATATAGTGTACTTTTTTTATACTATATATTCGAGTGCACATATTATGATGGAATTTATGACCCTTGATTCCTGACTATAATGCAACGCACAGCCTCGCGCAAAAGATTTAGGCATTTATGCGGCTTCCGGCCTAAAAAGGTCAACATAGCGCACTTATTCTTTGCTCCTTTTTGTCTCGTACAAGATTTATCCTGTATCTGTTGCATTCAGTTTAAGCAAAAATAAACAAAAAAATTGTTTAAGTGTTCACCCTGTATATATTTGTCTGAAATTTTCACGGTTTTATACCAGGTATATATACAGTGTCCGCCAAAAAGTCGGCATAATATGAGAATTTTTTTTATTTAAAAAGTGCTATTTTTCGGAAATTAAGTAATATTTCAATGAGATTTTTTTAGAGTGTGTTATTTTTAGCTAACTAAACAATCTCAAGGCCAGAAAACCTCTATTTTTTTTTAACTGTAGTTAAAAATTTCTTTTTCAATTTTTTTAAATATTTTTCAAAATTTCACGTACAAAGACTTAATATTAAAGTTCAATTTTTTTTATGTGAACACTTTAAAGAATTATAATTAGTGAATATAATATAAAATGTTAATTACTTCTTTAGATTTTTTATTATTTACCGAAAAGGAGTATGTTTGCATAATTTTTACGTTTTCTATGCAAGGCGCTTTTTAGAAGAAATATTTTTCAATTCTAATTAATATCGATTTAAATGGCTTCAAGAAACTCCTAATCTAGCCCTGTTAATTATTGTTACAAAAATCCTGTAAATGTTCTTTTACAGTGGTCATTTTAAATGCATCTGTGTTTATGTTTATTATTATTAGAGACTAATTGGTCTGCTTTGGATGATTGTAGGAATGTTAATGAAGCATGTGATAATTTTCATGACATTCTTTATGCTGTGTTCGATATGCACGTACCACTCTACGGTAGGCATTCTATATATCCTAAGTGGTATTCACGTGAAATTATACGCATTCTAAAATTGAAAAGTAAGCATCATAACAAATATAAATCCTTGCGTTCACTAATGCACTTTTATGAGTTTAGGCGATTACGTTCGTTAGCCAAAATCAAAATTAAAGAGGCATTTACTAAATATCTGATGGATGTTGAAAATTCAATCAATACCGACTCTAAAAACTTCTGGTCATATATCCAATGCAAAAGGTGCAATAGTAGAATACCAGGACTATTACGTAATGGTGATATCACCTATGATATTCCACAGGATATGGTTAATGGTTTTGCAAATAATTTTTATTTAGTTTATCTGCCTCCTGATGGTGTAGCTATTACTCCTGATGAACAAAAATATTTAGATAATAACATGCCATTTATCAAAATTAATTGCGTATCTGAAGATGACATTATGACAGCTATACGAAGGTTGAAAAACAAGTCAACTGCTGGACTTGACCAAATGCCGAGTTTGCTTATAAAAGATTGTACTGCAGTGCTAGTTCACCCTCCCTTAGCCATAATTAATCTAGGAATAAAAACCTCTACCTTTCCACAAAGATGAAAAATGGCTCGAGTCAATCTCGTTTTCAAAAGTGGTGACATCTCTAATATTTCTAACTATCGTCCAATAGCTATTTTGTCCAATTTTGCAAAAGTCTTTGAATTGGTTCTTTTTCAACATATTTACTCAAATTTTAAAAACTACATATCTCCGTATCAGCATGGATTTGTAGAAAAACGTTCTACAATTACAAATTTGAGCTGTTTTACCCAGTTTGTTGCTGAAGCTTTAGATAAACAGGGTCAGGTGGACGTTGTTTACACTGATTTCTCAAAGGCTTTTGACAGAATTGGACATAGTATCTTACTGTCTAAACTTCGAGAATTTGGTTTTAGCGAGTCTTATATCGATCTTTTTAAAACATACCTAGAAGGTAGAACTCAGTATGTTATGTATAATGGTTTCAAATCGGAGGTTTATACTGCCATTTCCGGAATTCCTCAAGGTCCTAATTTAGGCTTTTATTATTCATACTTTTTATTAATGATATAGGGATCAATTAAAATTCTAACATTTTAATGTTTGCTGATGATGTCAAAATCTTTCAACGAGTTCATCACAAGCAGGACTTCGTTAAGTTGCAGTTGGATGTTGACTTGCTTCTTAACTGATGTACCGAAAATTAACTAGCGTTAACTATAGAGAACTGTAAAGTGGCTGCCTCAGCCCAAAAAATGCTTGGCTTTATTTTGCGTAATTGTAAACAATTCACAAATACTTCGGCATTAATCACGTTTTATTTCGCTTTGTCCGTTCAAAACTTGAATATGGCAGTATTATTTGGAATCCATTTTATGAGTATCAGAGATCAATGATTGAAGGCGTACAAAGAAAATATTTAAAATATCTCTGGCTGAAAACATTTGGTTTTTATCCTGCAAGGGGTATTGATAACGACATTTTATTGAATAAATTCCAATTTGCTTCTTGTGAAACTAGAAGAGTTTTTGCCAGCCTTACAGTTCTCTATAAAATATTGCATAATCAAATAGACTGTTCTTGAATTTTATCTAGTCTTAGCTTCCATGTTCTACGAGTTAATATAAGACAAAATAAAACGTTTTTCTGCCTGTCTCCAGAACTAATGTTATACTTAAGTTGCAAATATATATACAATGTGTGTTAATTTTAATGCAATAAGTAGCGAGGTAGATATTCACTCAAATAGTATACGGAATATCCTGCAAGTATCCCGTCAAATTGCTAATTGATTACAGTATTCGCTGTTATTCGATGTTATTATCTATCATCTCTGCTTTGGATTAAAATTATTCAAACCATTTATAATTATTACTTTATTAATGATGAAATGCTTATTTAATATTTGTGTTTTCTAAATATGTCTTTGTTATTGCTTATCGATATTACCTAGGGTTAAGTTATTATATAGCCACGATATTAGTTTAATAGTTCAGTACTGATTAACTGTTGGTTTGATATTTATAATTTTAAATGTAGCTGAACTATTCTTTGTGTAATAGCTATATATCATTTTTGTTGTTTATTAATGTATGTTTGTAATAACCTTTTTGTATTATTTGTCTTATAATTGGCTGCTGCTGTTGGACAATAAAGATTATTATTATTATTATTATATACGTTACACAAAAGTTAAGAAACGCCTGTGTTATGAAAAGTATCTCTCAAACAAGCTTGGAAATTATGTTTGTAATGTTATGTTTGATCAACAAGGTGTAACTCGAGTACGTTGATATGTTAATATGGATATAGCGAATTATATAAACGAACGCCGGAACCTGACTCGAAAAACAGGCTATGGAATCTGACCAAAATCCGTCGTCTTGCTTAGAGTAACTCAAGTTGGAGTATGAAAACGCAAACGCCAGGCTATCTGTTCTTATATACTGCTCCCTTACGCAAGAAGAAAAGATTTTTGAAAGAGCTCCTGCCCATAGAAATCTCGGGACATTCCTCGAAGACCATACCTATTGCCAGCTATACTGAGCTCCGGAATTTGTGATTTTATTGTCGGCTTCCTGCGACTTACGTAACTGTTTGTTTGCTCGCCTTTTCCCCGCAGATGGTCCATCTCGGGTATATGGGAGTAAGATCGCAACTGCTGTTGCTTGGCTCCCTCACGCGGTGATGATACGGAATGCACGCTGTTTGGAGAAACTGCAGTCCGGCAAATCAATTCTTCACGTTTAGAAAGTTCGCTTCGGACGACGTGCACCAACCAAATTTTTCATGTTAAAGAGTTTTCTTAATGCAACACACACTCGTTTATAGTCTACGCTAGACATGTAACGACAGCTGCGAACGAAAATGTTGCGACTTTTGCTGATTTCGCATATTTTAACAGTAAAGTAAGTTAGAAAAGGAAATATGCAGCTTACGGGACGTATTTTTGTATGTTGTATAAGAAGACGTAGTAAAAGAAGTATGTTTTAAAAGAACAAATAAACTAAGCATTTGGCAGAGACTGATCTCCCAAGTACCTATAACCGATTGCATTTTAAAAGCGATCCGTTATAACTCATATAAGGGAGTTATACTATACTAGCTGACCCGGCAAACGTTGTTCTGCCCAAAAATAATTTGTCTCTGAAACCCGGTTTCACCACTATAGGGTTTTAATTTTATGTCATGTCCACCGTCTTGGACTTAAAAATAAATTCCATTTTCGCAATCAACGCCCCAAAGAAACTCAATAACGACACCCATATCGATTTTTAGGCTTATTTACCCCATTTCACCCGCTAATGGGTTGATTTTCGGAAAATCACGAAATACGTGTTTGCTTATTTGTTCTTAGAAGTACTTCTACCAAGTTTCAAGTCGAAATGTCTATTTAGTATTATTTTTCCATACAAAATTGGAACCCCCATTTTAGCACTTTAGGGGTTGAATTTCGAAATATTTATTATTACTTGTATACATCATAAAGGGAAGTGCAGAATTTCAGCTTTCTAGGTCCAAGGGTTTGGGCTGGGCGTTGATGAGTCAGTGAGTCGGGACTCTTCTTTATATTTATAAGATATCGCAATACTAATTATTGCTATTTAACGTTTTCAATAGAAAAGTAAATTTTCCGGCTTTTTTCACCCCTACTCTGTTTCGTAAATCGAAATGAACTTACCCAAAAGAGCAAAACAATCTTTCAACGCCTGCGAAAGAAGTTATTGCTGTCTATAAACTAGGATTCGATTTTATTCTACGGTCAGGTAAAAATAACCGGCTGCTAAGATAAGCGCCCATGCTCTCGCCTTAATAGCCCATACGAAGTAAGAAGCTAGAAAGAGAGCAAGTCTAACTATATACGTGTTGCAGTGGTTAGTACTGTGAAAGGCCACCCGTAAAGTATGATCGAATCCGAGTTTACCAACACCACTCGATGTCTGTCACGTTTGAAATAACAGACTTGCATCATTCTGATGACTGTGTACTTTGACGATTCCTCAATGCATCACTGTGAGGGCTACTGCTAGATGTAATTTAATTTATGTAACTTATCAACTCAAATGTATTTAAAAAAAAATATTTAATTCGTGACTTTTTTTAAAAAGGTTATTTAATTTCACTTTTGAACTAAATCATTGAATTAAATCGTATGAATTAATTCTTGCCAACTCTGATTTTCTCAAAGGTTACAAAATACGCATTCACAGCGGCGATGACATCCTCCTACGACAATAATTTCTTCCCACCAATCCAAATTTTCAAGTTTTGGAAGAGGAAGAATTTGCACGGGGCCCATCCCGGAGAATAGGGTGGATAAGGAATCAATTCGTAACCTAATTTGTGCAATTTTTTTATTGCGACGGTCGATTTGTGGAATGACGCGTTGTCTTGGTAAAAGAGCAATCAACAATCGAGGCATCCATCGCACACACACGCTTTTTCTAGTGCATTTTTTCTTGCAGGATATTATCCATTCGTTCATTTGAGATGTCTACAGTCTCAGTAATTCCATAACGATACCATGGATTTTCTCAACGATATTCGTCTTGGTGGCCTCAACTGGGCTTCTAGAGCGCGTTTCATCTTCAGTGAATGTTCGCCCACAGTTAAACTTGTTTATCAACGAACAAACAGTTTCAACGCTACTGCAGATTACCTATAAAAATAATCCAACTTTGCTTTGATATGTGCGGGCGTCCACTTTTAAATAAAAATGTTTTATCACTTTACCTAACTCTTTTTCTTGTGGCAACTGCTACAGTACTAAGTTCAAACGTCTGCAGAAAGCAAACAACGCGTAGATTTTGGATGAAATTTTACCTAACTTAGTTTGAAGAGTGACACTTGTCAGCTGTGACGTCACCAAATGGATTGTGGCGCCATCTCATAGAAATTTACCAAATGTATCAAATGGCCCTTGTATAATACAATAAATGTGTTAATGCCGAGTGCTGATTTTCCCAATATCAAAGTGTAAAACCGTCCAAGTCACGCAGGTCTAGGTGAGGGCATACAATACGATTACTATTATTTATGGTGATTAGTAAAATATTATATTCTCCTATTCTCAATGCTCTTTCTTCTGAGATGATTTTGTCATCTTCTCGTTTCGCCTTCCGCGCAATTGCTGATCAGATGGAAGAGCGAGTATTAAAATGACGGTGGCAATAGTGAACACAAATACAAGGATTGCGTTAGACAAATTCTACGTGGCGAACTGAGTATGACAAAAGCGTACGCCAAGGTTGTTCCAAAACTGCTCACACCTGAACAGGAAGAAAATCATCAGAGAATTTCTTCTGAAATGTTAGAGAACAGGCCATCATATATTACAAAAGTTGGATATTCCAATAAGAAACCAAAATATTTGTAAAATGTTTTACAAACTTCCCTCGCAAGTAAAAGTTTTTAAATTACAAATTTTTGAAATAGCAAAGGATAAAATAAGTGCTCACCATGTATATGTTGGATCCAACATATTCCCTTTTGCGACAAGGGTAAAACCCAGAGCTGCATTCAAAATGTTACCTTTGTTTAACGAATATTTCTTGGTTTCAAGCAAAAATAAATTTCTCACTCTGTATATATTTAACCAAAATCTTCTCGGTTTTATGGTAGGTAGATATATAATGTGTATGCGAAATATAGTCCTACTCCAACAAATAGTTTTTGAGTTATACCACCAAGAGACAGACAGACAGAATTGAAAAACCCTGTTTTTCGTCATCTAGGGGCCCTGAAATGGGGAGATCTGAAAAATCTCGTTTGGTGATTTTTTCGCGAGTACAATACTTCCTTCGTCTTTTAGACGTGAGAATTAAAGCAATCAATGTAGTGGAATACCGGCATCACCAAGAATAGAAGCAAGACGATCTAGCAAATACAAGCTTAAAGCAATACAGATAGCTTTTGTTATGTTACGGGTGTGATATTAGCAGAGTGGGTTCCAGAAGGACAGTTAACCAATACTATTACAAACAGGTGCTCTCACGATAAGGCAGTCTTTTGCTAAAAAATCTGTAAAGGGCTTTACTAAGAACTTCCCTTGTAAGTGGGCGCTATGACAATAATAATGCTAAAACAATAAAAGGAAGCACTTGGTAATACAAATTACATCAATTTTAAGAAACTAGGAAAGACGCCTCGCATCTGTGCGATGCCGCTGCATTAAATACAAGGCACTTGTGTCATAGCCCCTTTATATCTCTTTTACAACATTAACCTGTATCTGTTGGGTCTCATTTTTGTCAACGGTAAAGCCTGAGCTATGTGCAAATTATTACTTTTATCTACTTCTCAGTTAAAGTAAAAATAAACAAATTTGAATTTTTTAAATGCTCACCCTGTTTACATTTGACCGAAAGTATATTCGGTTTTGTATCATCAAAAATTGGTTTCATCTGGTATGGCTATGGAATTTCAGGTTTAAAATTTAAGTATAGACGTAGTTGCATTCATAAATTAGTAACTATTCCATAGCCATACTAGATGAAAATAATTTTTGATACTATTTTATAATCCTCATGCAAAATGTCTACTTTCTCAAACACATAATTCTTGATCTATACCGCCAACAGACGGACGGAATTGAGAATATATGTTTCTCGTCATGTAGGAACTCTGAAACGTGAAGATCTGAAGAAATCTCGAAAGGATTTTTTTTTCTTGATTACAATACTACCTTTGTCTTTTAGACGAGGAAAGTAAAAGGAATTGCATAACTCGATCATCCATCTTCCTCGCCCAACCCAGCTCTCGCTGATTTTTTGCTAGTTCCAAAAGCTAAAGGTTAAAACAATAAAAGAGAAAACGGCATCCATCCCTACTGAATGTGTTCATGTTACAGTCACCAGTCTCGTTATTTTACTGGCATACTTCGTATACTGGGTGTAACAAAAATGGGGAGCTGGCTATGCACTATCCTATAGTATCGGTAAAGTAAAGAAACTTCCCATACGTATATGATCTCAAACCTATTGTCCGAGCTATAGCAATTTTAAGTTTAAAATCAAATTAAATAATTTCGCTGAAATTATTATCTGCTGAAAGGATTGGCCGCAGGGACTCTAAAGCATGGAAAGATAGCCTGAGTTAAATCCACTACATTTGTACGTCTGGGGATACCTGAAATTCGCGGTATACACTGCGCCAATTCGCGATATCACAGAGTAGAAGAGGAATGCCAGAGAATTTGAATTAGAACGTGTAATAACACAGGTCAGGGCCAGGCAAGCTCAGAAATGTGTTTCTATTTCTGGAACTCTCGTCGAATATCTGCAAATAACTTATTTATTTGGTATTTAATTATATAATCATGTTTGACCTGACTAAACTCAAAATGGCTATATATCTGAAAGAATGAGTTTCAGACTACTTATGTACAAGAGTTTTTTTGCTTACCAACCCACGATTTTTGTTTCGATACAACACACAGAAACAAATACCTCTAAAAGTTATACAGGAATTATGACGCTACCTGTACTTTAATTGGGAAACGGAGAATGCTTTTCGTAGTTTTTTGCATCTAAGTCATTTATAATAAGGCAAGGGCAGAAGAAATTTGAAAAATTACCTTAGACCCTCTAGCAAAAATGTCGACTTCGATACGTATTATAAATTATAATATCGCCTTCGATAATAGTATCTTAAAGAAAATTTCTAATGCAAATTTGGTATTGCCAATGCCGCTATAAAAACACCACAAGAACTGAACCTTCATCGCTGTACCGCATAGCGTATTTACAACAATACAAGTTACATTAACTTCTTCAAGAAGTTGAACAGAAGGTGTACACGAGCGAGCCCTAATAGGCAGTTTAATAATAAAATTGACTACATCCTGTCAGTAAATAAACACGTAGTTCAAAATGATTAAGCTAGAAATAGTCGTTGCTTAATTAAAGCAAAAATTATGATAAAAGAGCGACTATAGAACTATAGCAGTATAACAAAAAACGCCTAAATGTAGATCATCGAAAGCTACAAGAAAATTTACAAAATCGCCAAAATCTGTAAATGGCGGTATGCTTTAAGAATATATATCTAAAGAAGAAACATTAGATCATACCTATAAAAAAATAATGGAAATCATAATAGCAGCAGCAAAAAAGCGGAGCAAGAGAAAAAGTCGTATAAGAAGTTTTTGTAAAATACTTTGTAAATACTATAAAAAAAAGGGTTGATTTACGCAGGAAAAGGGAAATAATTGAATATATAGGAACCAACAAATTAGTAAGAAAAATAAAAAAGAAAGATGTAAGAACGGAGACACAAAAAATAGTAGAGACGTAATAGAACAAACCAAAGGAGCTAAGACTTACAGGAAAAAGCTAAATACAGGTCTTACCGAAATAATATCACTGAAAAATAAAGAAGAAAGTGTTCCAAGGCTAGCAGAACAGTATTATGAGAGCTTTAATAACACAACAATAAATGACACAACAAAAAGAGAACAAACTAAAACGTTGATAAATGTACACTCAGAAGAAGTACCCAGCATTGACGTAGATTAGATAAGGAAGGCTCTGACGGAAATGAAAAACTGAAAAGCAGCACGAAAAACGAAATTTACAGAACTATTAAAATAAGGAGAACAATTGTTACTAAGTGAATTAGAAATGCTATTAAATATATGTATAGAGAAAGCAGAGATGCCTAAAGCTTGGGATGAGACATTTGTAATAAGGTGATAGAACTGATCTCTGACTTTATCACCCAATAAGTCTGTTATCCCAAATTTACAAACTGTTTACAAGCACATTAATAACTAAACTAGAAAAGACACTTGACTTTTACCAAATCATTGAAGAAGCGGGATCCAGAAAAGGATTCGGAACAACAGACAAGCTGCAAACGATAAGATTCAGAATAGAAAAAAACACAAAATTTCAAACACCCGTTTGGACAGCATTCTCAGACGAATTCGTCTTAAAATGAGATAACCTTTATGATCTAGAAGAAATGATACATGAACTGTCAGGACCTTCTCAAAAACATCGTCTAGATATGAATTAATAGTAAAATCAAGAATACCTCAAGACCTAAAAGCTAGAGTCTTTAACCAATGCGTACTGCCTGCAATGACATATGGAGCAAAGACATGGGCACTCACGAAAATCGACATGTATAAAATTAGAGTAGCACAGAGGGCTATGGAGCATAACATGACAGGAGTTAAGGATAGAACCATAAAAATAGCTAAGCAGTAATGTGAATAGGCAGGTCATGTTACCAGGATGAAAAATAAATAGAGCAAGAAAGTGTTCGACTGAAGAGAAAGTCGAACGAGCGTGGGAATACCGATGACGCGTTGAGCGAACGACTTCAGAAAGACGACAGGGGAAAGATGACAAGAAATGGTAAAAAACGAAATAAAAGGGAGAATGAACGCGTATAGCTGTTGATAGCGCAAACACGCAAGGCTAAAACTGAGAAAAATTATGTTTTGTACTGTTAAAGGCACCTAGTAAAAAATAATTGTTGTATCGAAAAATCTTTCAATAATTTGCATACAAATGTATATTAAACTGTAAGTACCTACTTTAGACATAAATATTGGAATATGGTCTTCTTTAAAGTAATAATAAATAATTGTGGTGCAGTGAACTAAAAAAGGGATTTTTGAAATATATTAAGTTGAAAAATGAAAGCATGATTCATTTCCTTATGAACTATTATTATCATCCTTAATAGACGGTAAGAAGAATGGAACTATTCCAGTACCATTCATCTTACCAAACCTTGAATTCAATGCTAACCGATCTAGTTAATTGACGTTTGTTACTGAACTATCGCGACCTCTTTAGTGTGACAATGTAATATTGCATGAACTCTAGTATAGATAACTACAATTAAATTAGCTTATTGCTTAAACTAAGATCTGATACCAAAAACTCCTTAGGAGGGGTTCTATAACTAATATGATCATCAAAGAAATAGATGAACTTGCACCGTCTCCGGCAGAATCGAAGAAAATATATTTGTTTCAACCCCAGACCTTACTATTATCATCAATTTTTTGTGTCAGAAAAAAGGAAATGTCGAGAAAACAATTAATTAAGATAAATATGCAGCAACAATATATGAAATAGACACCTCAATCAGCTGTAGAAGAAAGGAGCATTTTACTAATACAAAACCCTTCAGACCGCTTGATTACAAGGTGTATCGCAAGTATTGGGATGCGGTAATGGCACCAGGAGGAGTGACCATCATGATTAAAAGAAAACTCAACCACTATCTATTACAGCTACGAAACGTAGAAAATGTAGCAATAAAAATATTTATAACAAACAATATGCCATTAAAACTAGTATCGGTATACCGGGTGACAATGAGACCAGGGCCATGCTTATATCTTCTTTATTTATTAATCGATTTGGATAAAATTTTAATGAAGATACTAGACATAATTTTGCATTGAAACAGCAATGTTATCAAAATGGCAGACTTCCGGTTTCACCGGAAATGACATGAACTTTAATTTCTTAAATTAATCACTCTGTCTATTTTATGTTTTTCGGAATCTACGAGGTAAATTACATACAATAGGCTTGCGAAATTTTCATTTTTCCAAAAAAAAATATATTTTCTTCAAATTTTATTTTGTATCTAGGAGGCCGTGACTTGGAAAAATATGTTCTAATTGCATCTAGAAACTCATAACAGCTATTTTGTCAATAAGGTCAATAAACAACCCTTAAGAAAAGAATAAAAGTTTTTAAGAAGAAGTCACTTTTTTAAATGGTACGTAGGGCCATTTTGCCATTAGATAGAAAATTTAATTACCAATCTAACGATATGCACCGTGCACTACTTTATCTTGATCTAAAACTGAAAAAGTTAGTGTTATTTCCGGTGAAACCGGAAGTCGGCCATTTTGATAACACTGGTGTGTCAATCCGAAATTATATTTAGTATCCATGTATCAAATTTCATCCAAATGCATTCATAAGTAACAGGGATAGTGGAATGGCCCTGGTCTCATTTTCACCCGGTATAAACCATGCAATAATAGTTATTAGGAGTAAAAGTTAATACTTTATGTGGAGAGGCTGGACGGGTTATTTTCCGGGCTTGCGAGGCAGATAAGTACAGCCGAGCCACATAAAGATACTTTTGCTCCGAATAACATATAGTATTTTTTCTTCAAACGTTTTTATAACAAATTATTTACAACTTTCTGAACAAAATTCGAAGAAAATTACTTGATCGCGTCAGCGGTAGATAATATTATCTGCCGCTGACGAGCGGCAGATAAAGTGTTTTAGATGCCTACTACTTGAACAGTTAGGAAACGAAAAGAGAAAAATGGCCATAATTTATTTATTTATAAAAATTACTATATAGAGTGGTATATCGTTAAAATCGTTGAAAAATTTCCTTTTTATAAAGTCATGGCGAACTATGGTTTAAACTAGAAAAAAACACAAGTTTGTGTCATAACTCAAAAATTAGAGCTTAAATAAAAAATGTGGCTAGACTGTGTTATTAATCACATAATTATCTACAACTTCTTCCTTTACACATTTTTTCTAAAGTCAATAATAACAGAGCTATAGGCACCGAACGAAATAGGAAAAAATCATGTTTGCGAAATATCTAGTTAGCATTGCATTTTTTCCAAAACTGCAATTCTTTCCCGATTTAACCGTCTCTCTATCTCCAATACTTTCCGAGATCCCCATGCTAAACATTCAAAAAAACTCACCCTGTATATATCTAATTCTAATTCATAAACCTGGAAAAAGTAAGAATAATCGAGATAGTTATAGACCAATCAGCTTACTATAAATATTATCGAAACTCTTGGAAAAGGTGATATACGCAAGATTTGCAAGATGCCTTGCTAGAATATAATGTACTTCAGGCAAAACCACTCAACAATGCATCAAATGTTTACAATCATCAAATCGATTAAAAAGGAATTCGAGGGAAAGCCAGAAAGGACCTGTTTATAAACTAATAATAATAAGTGAACATATTTAGTTAACCAACATAATTCAATCATATCTGTTGAACAGAAGATATTCAGTGCGAATTCATGATATACTAATGACTACTACACCCATAACATCTACCCCTGCCATGGTTGCTGATAATACGGCCATCATTATGGCTCCACCAATGGAAGATTAAACTTAACCCCACTAAATGTCAATTAAAAATGATTACATTTACTCGTATTAGATATCTTTCAGCAACTAGAATAAATGACATTAAGTTAAACTGATATCCAAATTATTCAGCCACTAAATATTGAAGCTTCAGTGCAAAATTCAGTTGGGGGTATCCTGTACCTATAAGAACTGTGCGACCCCCAAGTATGGATTGCGTTAATAGTATGGATGTATGTATATGTATTGGTACCGTCATTTTACCTTGCGCTGTAGAGGCTGGTGCTTTATACGCTTACGTCTGCCTGTACAATGCTCAACTTGTCCCGGAGTCGGGTTACAAAGTTGGAGCGTACCCTTTGTGCTTGCGCAGCAACCGTTGTGTGAGGTGTGTGTCTTGGTGATGTGTTGACCTTGTTACTCTATCTCTTAGGTCTGTGGTTCCGAGTAGAGCACAGTTAATTTGGTGGCCAACTGTGAATGGTCTCACCGAACTCGATTCCGACCACCAAGGCTGCAGAAAGATTCCGCCCACCGCACCGTGGGGATTCGAATCCAGGACTTGCTTAATGCAAGCCTAGCGCTTGCCCAACTGCGCTATCCGGCTTCTTTTTTTGCGTTAATAGTGTAATAACAAAATTCTTGAAAAATATAGTTGTGTCCTAGTACTGCAAAACTTAATCTGAGGCAAAAAAAAATATCCACAGGCACCTCAAACGCAAACTACTCCAAGATTTAATCTAAGACAACATTGCAATGATCTGCTTTGTAGGTATAGAAAATAAATTTCCTTGACGTTACAGAAATTTGTTATCAAAATTACTCTCCACATTACCTAGTTCAAACATTTAATCCTGCAAATGTCAGAATGGCTTAACCTAAGATAGTTATGGTTATGTACTTCTCCAAATTAATAAATTACCCGGTGCACCAATCATGTTCTGTTAAATAAATTTCAATACTAGCTCAGTTAAAACATGAAACCCTTTCTTCAAGTTGAGGCATGCACTTATAATAGTTCTAGATTTTAAATTACCTTTTTCGTTCAAACTGTATATCGGTTATTTAGATTTTCTGCATATCAGGTGTACGTTGACAGTTAGCTCCACCTTTCAACTCAGCAGTTTTTATGAATACCACTCCTCAACTTATTTCAGGTAATTATTAACTAGGCATTATATGGCCTATTCTGTTTTAATAAATCTTCTTTCAGAAGCGTTTCTCTCCGATCGTTGATATTTAACACTAGTCTAACCTTTTAAAACGCTATCTGGGACCAGCTCACAGCAATCAGATAGTTCTCTGCTACACCCAATTGATAAACCCCAACTAGTGCATAGCAACTTCTTCAATGTGCTTCACATTCTATTATGCTTGCACTCCATTATTTGGTATATGCCAACTAACAACTCAATAGCACTTTAATTGGTAAATTTTATTCAATCTTTTTCCAGTGCATACTTTTTAATTTATTTTCACGTTTCAAATATGTGTGTATTTCCTTTTATTGAACATTACAAACTGTTTCTTGTTTCTAATTTCAAAAAATCTTTTAGTACCTTGCCTATTTAAATAATATTCCTAGTTACGGTTAAAAGTTTCATTTATATTAATAAATTTCACATACATTTATTAATTTATTGTCTTTTTAAATATCGAAATGCAAATCATCTTTATAAATAATTCACAACTTCCAACAACGCCCACAAATCCACACATTGTCGCTCTCTGCACCTCCAAAGGTTCATATGCCAAAACTACATCTTTCCTTATTTCTGTTGCAACCTACTAAATTCCATTTTAACATTTTCCTTTCTTACTTCTCTTATGTCTTATACAAGTTCCTCCGTTACAGGTTATCCAGCTGTCTGTATATGTTTTTATTGCTTCACTCATCTACCCAGCGTTATGAGAATGAGCAGAAAGTAGAGTGGATTATTGTTACTTTCCACTGAAAACAAACTGTGTAATTTTATTTATATACTAATTAATATTCACATTGTTAGTTTTGTTTATCAATCATAATCCAAATAATATTATGTGAATGAAATTAAATTATTATTGACCAAGCAAATCTAAATAAAGTATCTATTGCAATTGTTTCTTAAATAAGTTTATCTTAGTTAATATGAAAACTTTCTTGTCGTGTACATAGAGGTGTGAATAGAATCACTTAATCCTCGTTCGAATATTATGTAGTTATTTTGTTAAATGTTAATATTATATCAAAGCCGTCTATTGCATAGTAATTTAAAAAAAATCTTAATCATTGAATAAACACTTGGATAACTTTCAGTAATTTATCATAACAAGACTTCGGATTGATGTTACAAAACTAGCGGATTTCTTACTTGATATTATAATAGAGTAATGTATGTCGTTTGCAATGTTCCTCTTATTATAAAATAAAATATGGTTAAAAATTATTTCCATCTAATATGGCTATGGAATAGTTTCTAATTTATGAATGCAACTATGTGGATACTTAAATGGCAAATTTGACACTTCATTTTTAATTGACTTATAGTTGCATTCATAAATTAGAAACTATTACATGGCCATACTAGATGAACATAATTTTTGATCATGATCATACTATACATAATAATTGGCTATAGAAAACATAATATAATAGGCATTGGGAGTAATGTTATTTTAAAAAGTATATTGGCTGTTACAGTGCAGTTTTCATACTTTGCTTATTGTAATAATGGTCTAGCTGCTAAAGCATTTTGAAAGATTACAAAACAAGTAGCACTATGCTTTTAGATATAAACTACTACTACAACATTTAATTTATCTTGTGCGTAAAGTATTTTATTTTTTGCCTTTCAAAACAATTCAGTAACAGGTACACATACAGTCTAGTGTTGCCGACGCAGTCAACGTAAACGTATTCAGAAAAATGACTGGGCTGGTCTTAAGCCCTAAGCTCTGCTTATGATAATATTGTTGAACATTAACAACTGGTCAACTAATTATACTCAAATACAGTCATCGATTTGCATCGAATGGACTGTACGTCTACTTCAAAAACATATTGTGACTACAAGGGCGTAGCCAAGGGAGGGGCGCTTGCCTATCGCTAAAAGATTGTTAATGGCAAAAGATAGTTGATTTTACAATTTACTTTCTACAATATCTTAAAAAATTAAACTGTAAGAGTTATACATATAATTTTAATTAAAATGAGAAAAACCAGAAGCTAATACGACCCAATCCACTATATACCATGCCATCGACACAGAATAATAATAACCAGAAGGATATCTCGTATTACCTGACCGCCGGCCCCTCATAGCCTTGAGACGTTTCTACCCTGAAATTCTAACCTGAAACGGCCAGTGCAGGTAGCGGCTTTGGGGAGAGCCCATGGAATACAAAGGTTCGAGGTCACCCGTTGTCGGCGTCGACATCAATGCGGTTGTGTAGAAGATATCCTTCTGGTTATTATTATTCTGTGCCATCGAGCTGTACAGGTTACAACAACAAGGATGTTTCGTTCTGAGCAGAGTAGCGGTCACCAGCCGGTGATATAAAAGTCAGTGTCAAAAAATGTGCGACTCGAAAGATTACTGTTTCAGCATCGTTAACATAAAAAATATTTCTACCTATTTAGTACATAATTTTAAACACTATTTCTATGTAAACACGTTAAAGCTTTTCCTTCTGTAACTTTTTTATTTACAATTCAATTCTGAAATTGCGAAACCTATTTTAATCAGAGTAAGGCGACGAATGTGGTGGGCTCAATAGCTATTCTCCAATATATAAATGTGTATTTGTGCTTTCTGTTTCGGGAAAAAAGGTTCAGAACAAGACATAATATTTAAAAATGCGCAAAGAGTTTTGAATTATTATAATTTTAGCAACCAACCGAAACTGTGGTACAATTCCTGGAAAGATAAGAAAAATTAGAGGAGGCTAACTGAAAGAGTTAAAAAGGCCGACTTGCTTTTCTGATTAAAACATGCTTTGCCTATTTCCGTTGCTCAACCGTGTGCAACAAGCACCATTGTAAGGTCTTTTCGTCCATTTCTTGTTCTTCTTCTTCGTCTGGCTCCTCTTCTGTCTTTCATTGTAGAGGGTTTTTAATACATTCTTTAGCGTGAAAACCTAGTTGATATCAACAATTTTGGAATACGCTCTAGTGGGCTGTCTATGCGGAGTGTACATAGAAATATTATACTGGAAAAAATGAAGAAGAAGAAGAAGTTTTAAAAATATTCCCAGCAGATTTACAAAAACTGAATTTAACTTACATTTTTTACCATTTTAATACTAATAGTTAATTGTATATATATAGATTTGTATGTACGCCTGGGCGGAATTAGTCATTTTATGTACCTCGTGCGTAACTAGCATTTATGATCCTTTTCACACCGCGAGCCATACACGTCTTTTTAGGCCCTTGATACATAAATAACTATTGCCCCCCCCCCTCCATCTAACTGGAACTCTGACTACGCCCTTCTGTGACTCCTCCACTTTTTAATAAATATGTTACTTAAAACCACTGTGTATTACAGTTTTACACAATTTTCTGTAATATTATTATATTCAGAAAGGTACAGAAATAGCAATAAAATGCCAGGTTGTCATGAAGGCGAATTAATTCTGATACCTAATTTGCGCGTACAAGCGGTTCTACCTTCTTATCTTCGGTACCAGAAATCAAACATTAGTATAACAAATTAGGAAGAATTGAGTAATTTTGTCAATGAATACGTTTTTAGGCACTAAAGCAACAATTAAAACACATTAAAGGTGTTTGTTCAAAAGAAGAGTTTTATGCTTCTAGCGAATATGGCAACAATTCCAGTCTAAGTGTATGTTATTTCTAAAATGCCAATCATTTATTTCGGCAGCTTTTGTAATCAGTATTTAATCCGCAATAGTGCTTACCTATTTCAGATACTTTACCGGTTACATAGCTCTCCTTCTAACAATGTCGTCAAATTTATATTCCTTCTTTTAATCCATTCGCGTAAACTAAACACCAATTTCTTTTTCCATTATAATTTGTCACTCAGAATTAATCAGGCTACAAGGCTATCTGGCGTTTTATTACCATTTCTGGGACAACCACTATATCTTCAATAATAATTATAATAATTAATTATATCTTAATAACAAGTTAACTTACTGTTAATATACTGAGTTCAAAAAAAAAGTTACACCCTTTTAAAGTGCAGGAGTTACTCTGATTTTTTAATATATTGTTAAGAAAATGAAATAAGGTAATTCATCAAGTTTTGGTTAAAAACAAACAAATAAGAGTTATAAATTTTAATAATCTATGCACCACCCAGGAATCTCAGACATGCATTTACCCTTCTATGCATGTTGCGAATAATGTCTGAAACCGTACCTGGAGGTTCTGGTACAGTAGACATCTTCCGTCCCATCATGTTCCAGACATGTTTAATGTGCGACGCATCTGGAGATGTAGCGGGTCACGGGAGAAGGTTGACGTTTATAACTTTTATTTGTGTGTTTTTTAACTAAAATTTAATCAATTATCTTGTTTGACTTCTTTATCAGTTTATTAAGAATTCAAAGCAATTCATACCTTTTAAATGGCTGTAAGGTTTTTTTTGTTTGAACTCAGTATGTATTGGTAATATAGTCAAAATTGAGTAATGTTCGTCGATAAATAAGATTAGCAGAACGGTGTAAATCAATGCATTTTATGGATGTGAAATGACAAATGCATAGCTGGCCACGTGCAAGCCGTGCACGGATCTAGTTGATCTTTAGCAAAATTTATCATGGGCGTTTCGATATTTTTTGCATGTCGTCAAACACATTGTATACCAGATGTGTTTTAACTAAAACTGAATTATCTTGTTTGACTCAGTATATATTTGTCCTTAGAATATCCTTCCGATTTTTTTTTAGATGTTCTTCGAATTCTCTGTCTACTGCTATAATCTAGGTCTAGGTGGATTAAGAAATTTCTCCAAATTAAATGTTAGAAATGAAGAGTTTCGCATCTGGCGTGGTTGACACGTTGAGTTACAGTGCTCTTTTGCTATCCTTTATGAAAGTTGGCGAAACGTTGAGTTATTACTCGAGTTATTTTATCCCACTAATGACACGGTCAAATCCCGGAAGCCGTTCGTTACAATTAGACAATAGTCTTCTAATGTTGATGAAGTATCGCAAAGCCCAAACAACCTGATGTAATGGTAGACGCCGTTTTATCTCTTTTCAAATGTCAACCGACTTGTCGGTAGCCGGTTTTAAATCAGAAACTTGAAAATCATTTTGCGAAAGTGTGTCCCATATAATTAATTCGTGGTAATTGATATAAATATTGGATGGCTCAACAACTTCTTGTTCTCATACTTTTTTACTCTTGGCTAATTACAGCATTCTTGGTGTTCAACGGCCGTTGGTCGTCTCTCATGTTTATTGTGTGTGTGTCCACATTAGAGGGCTATTCATAGCCTAAGACATCTTGATATTACGTAATTAATACTACCTTTATTCACTCAGGTCTAATGTTTCGAAAATGGACACAGTTTTCTTAGTTCTTTCAAACACTCTTTTTTCTTGTATCGTCTCTACCTTCAACCATTATAACAATTGCGGACCCTAGCTTATAAACTGCTAAGACGGTATTCTTCTCAAATGCCACAGATTCGCTCTTAATGTTTGTTATTTTTGTCATCACATTTAGATTCAATTATCTGAATGCTACCTTCAGCTGGAAGGAACCATCCAGACAGGAATTCACAACTTCAAACGTTCTGGTAAAGTAACCTTTCTGCCAACACCTCTCGCACCACCATTTTCCTCTCGAGTTTAAATACACTTTTTCATTGCTCATATGCACTAATTATTCTGAAAAAAAAGCAATCGATCATGTCGGCCATTAGGACACGTTGATACAGTTTCCAGTTTGTGTACATTGCCTACAATTGAAATTGTATTCCCATTAGCGATATCGTCTCCCAATAAGTTGTTTCGTTAATACCGAACGGAAACCGCACTCTTGGAGGTCCATCTCATGCGAAGATCCTGAATTGTTTCTTTTTTTTCTGCTTTGTGCCAATAGTGAGGGCATATTAAGTTCATTGTGAATATCATTCTGGCAAACCGAACGATGAGACAGCAAGGTTAACCGTACGTAACAACTGGCAGCTGGGCAGGATGTTAAGATACTTTTAGAATTATTTAAGATAACATTTGCTAATTCTAAATAATGTTCGAAGTACGAGTACTTTGAGATTGATTCTCGTGTGTGTTTGTTCACGTCCAGCCAATCTGTTTGCCTGTAATGCCTTATACGAGATTACAGCGGAGCGCTCTCTGATTAGATCTAAGGCGCCTCGCCGCTGCACATTTCACCGATTGAAGCGTTCCCAAGATTTCTCTTGAATTTAGCTTACATTTGAAACTATCGTAGACACATTATTAAAAATGGAATTGTTAAGCTTCTGTATTTCAATGCCTAAGCTGTTTGCGAGTGATTATAGAGATTTCTTTTTACAATTTTGATATTAGAGATCTGCACCAAAAACCACCAAATGTTTTTCAAAACATTCTGTTTGATAGGTAAATGTAATTTCAAGAAAAACAGATTTTTGTAGTTTAGAGCTATATACAATTTTTTAAATGTTAGTATTGGTTACAAAAAAAATTGCCCCTTTTACTTCCGGTTATAAAAGACGAAGGAAGTATTTTAATTGCGAAAAAATCACCTTCCGATATTTCTTCAGATCTTCACGTTTCAGGGTTCTTAGATGACAAATTTTCTCAATTTCGTCTGTCTGTCTGTGCGACTATTTGTTGGAAGACAATATTTTGCATGCAGATTGTACATCTATTTGGCATGAAACCGAAAAATTTCTCTCCAATATATTGCTATATAGCCCCTATTATGGAAACTATGCCTTCAATGAATTTCTTTTTATATCACAATGATATCTACTATAATCAAGACCTCTTATCTCTTCGGGCTGGGTTCATCAAATCTAGTATGCTATTTACTGTAGCAATGAAACTTTATAACCTCAAATTCTTTGAATTACTTTAATGTTTAAATGTCAAATTTTACTTTTCAAATTTACTACACCAAGGTGTACTGACAATTGTGCTTTTACATTTGACGTTTACTATTAATTGACTCTACTAGATAATTATTGCTTCAGTTTTTGTTACTTGCTTTCAAAATTGACAGTTATTCAAGACTTCGATGTCAACTTAATCTAACAAACCTGTTTTTTTATTGCTTATGTCCTTACCACGAACAACACTCACCACTAAAGCTTTTCTCGAACAGATTGAAACGTCCAAAACACCAAACAGCTAACCCTTCCTTGGTCCTGTCAACTGATGTTGGCTCCAAATTCCTGTTCTGCTAGTCTCCGATGTCACAACAAGCTCCTACGTTTAGCCCTGCGATTTACTGAAAAAAAAACACTTCTCCTAGCTGCTACTGCTCTTTCTGGTACAACCATCACAGCTATTGGCTCCTCTTGTATGTCTGCACCATCAATCCAAATCTTAGCAATGTCCTACTTGCTCGTTCACGTCCAAACAACTTATCTGCTTCCCAAACCTCGTCCTGGTCGCTGCTGCAGTCCACAGTCCTGCTATCTGGTACTGGCAACCCCTAGATCTGCTCTTCACACGAACTATTGTCCTAGTAAGTTACTCTCCTATTAATTTTCAAATATTAACTTTGTCCCAATTATTTCAGGTACGCTGACGGCTCAAACTCCATGCACCAAGTATCTATCCAATTCCACAAACAACCAATATGAAATTACTTCTTCTTATTTGTAGTTTAATACAATACATCCATTATCTATCGATGATTATTAATTCTTGTAAACCAATATTACAATAACTGTTTATCTTTGCTTCTTATGATACTATTCACAATACCATATTATATTTAAACAATTTATGCAGAAATTTAATTTATTTTCAATATTAAATTTTCCAGAAATTTTATTACATCTGCTTTTGTGAGTACTGTTTAGGTAACTGTTTTATAAAAAAAAATTTCTTATCTACTAGTAACCATTATTTATGCACACTATTTAATTAATTTAAATAATAACAATACATCATTTGCTTAACAAACACAATTGTCGATGTAACCTTAGTTTGAATTTATTTTCCTTAATTATTAATTTCAATGCATTCAAATCAGCCTACCAGTATTTTACGAATCCCAATGAATAACGCAACCAGAGTTGTTTTTCATCAATTAATTTCAAAATTTTATATCTATTAAGACTCAATTTCTGTAACTGTCCAAATTTATTCGTTCAATTTTCAACATTCCTTTATTATGATTTCTGCCCATATCATGTATCATAACAATATACAAGGTGAACAGCTTACAAAAATAAAATGCTGTCTAGTTTTGGTTTAATTCAAAAACTATTAGTTAAACAAAAGTAATATTTTCCACTTAGCTCAGGTGCTTACTCTTGACGAAAATAGACATATTTTGGACCCAAAATATACAGGGAGACCATAAAAATAATAAATTATTTTCTTTTCATATTTTCAGAATGTTTAGTTTCAAAACTTCCACTTATGAGAGAAAGTCCGTATAAAGCCTTTTACAGATTTTTCACCCGCTATATATAAATATCTATATTGGAAAAGGCATACATCCTAGAGTAAACTCAGGGGAGCTTTTCTGAGGTGGTTGACCAACCATCCACTCAGTGTTTTGCGAACGAAAGTGGCGTGTTCCAGGTTACCTGTACACAAGGACTTCGTCCACGTTTACATTATTTATTGCACGCAATAAATAACACCTTCATTAGTAATAGACACAGTTGTACTACAACGCGGACACTAAAAGTGCATCTTTTTACACTCACTAGCAATTGAAAAGAAACAGGGTTTGACTGTTTTAGAAGTATTATAGCAGTTGTCTAAGTATGGTCCCCTTAACTTAAAACAGAAAATGATTACTTATGCCAAATAAAAATGAATTCATTCACCTGCTCCAGTAATGAAAAATGCCTATTAAATTAACATAAAGGCATTATTAGAGACCATTCTTTATGCAAAAATAATGAATACTGGAAAACCACTTTAAATTTTTATCGTGTTGATATTGAAAGATATAATAATCGCAATTATTCCTGGATACAGTTTCTTTGCCTTTTATAGATTTATAGTAGATAATTATCGCAATGACATGGCAATCTTTCTAGATACATTAATTTTAAGATACTAGACTTGCATTAAATATTTAATTCCATAATATAATTTAAGTTACATAAATACATGATAACATTGATAACCACAGCAGGGATGAAATATCTCAGAAACGTTCAAAGAAAGACAAGGAAAGACAAGGTAAAGGATAAAATCTTAAGGGACCATCTAAATCTAAAACCATTGGTAGAAGAAGTAGAAGAAAAAATATTAAATACTGTGTATGATAAATGACAGGATCTCGAAGAAGTTGATGGAAATACGACCCGAATGCAAAAAATGACTAGACAGACCAAGGGTACAGTGGGAAGAAAATATCAGAGAAATGACATAGAAACGGGTGATCACCATCACAGAAGCAAGGATTTTAGCAAGATAGAAACAACTTCAAGATATGGATCAAAATCCAAAGCCGTGAGTCATAAGTGGATAGTAGAGACAGAAGAAGAAGAAGAATGTCAGTTATAACAAGAAAAATCATCAGAAACACGAACAAAGTAAATATTCTATTTGCCATGGAAAGTTGACCTCACTTTGATTATTGTATTACCTACACAATTTGCTGTTCTTATGTATTTTTAATGAATTAAAGTTAAAATAAAATATATCTATGTAATTATAAAAAATATAATTAATTCCTAACAATACTTTTTACAAGTTCTTTTCAGAACAATAATCAAATGCACTACAGCTGATTACACATTGTTAAAAGAGAAACTGCATTTACTAAAGGTTGCTTAATGGGGACCTAATCAGTAGCTCAGCATGAGGGTGGGTCTTATACTGAAACAGAACTGGGCTCGCTCACGATAGCCAAGACAATGGTACCTGAAAAGAGGCGGGGACAAATTCATATTATGTAGAAGTGCCACCTTGTGTTTTGTCTGCCGATGGGGAATATTTTACCAGGAAAATGTTCCTCGAAGATGTAAAGTATGTTCGTGTTTAGTTCCAAGATCTCGACCTACCTAGGTTTGTTCTAACTTCAAAATATGCAGAAATGCAATGCGCTTTACACATAAAAATTATTATACAATAAATTTAAGAACTCTATTAAAACAATATTTATTATAATGCATTTAACCCAGCCAGACTTACAGCTGCAACCGCAACCAAATCATTCCTACGAATTCTACCTCTTTCTCGTGATGCCATGTCACGTAATAAGCTAAATGCGAGAACACATTTGCCTGTGAGGAACGCTTAAGGCGTTATTGCTCTTCTAACGGGGATACGCCCCAAAACTTATTTAAAAGCATTCAATTTAGGTAGAAAGTTGGCGGTAGTGCGAGCATTAAAATTTGCAGATGAAGTACATATTCAATAGTTGAGGTAAATCACACATGCAAGACGAAAAAATAGCATATAATTAACCACTTGGGTGCCGTAATTCAATCTATAGCAAGATGCGACAGTTACGAAAAGACAGACACTGAGCATTTGAACGAAATCCTGGCAGGGCGATGACTGGCTAGCTGCCAAAAAATTATAAAGATTTGCGAATTCGAAAAGGAAAAGGCGGCCGACGGCTGGGCATTTAAGAAAACAAAATGTATACCTCCAAGGGTGGCAACTTGCGAGATTTGCTTGGTTCTACACGCGATATAACGGGAAACCATCCAGAGCTGCGTCAGCAGGACGCTAACGTATGAACAGCGGCACCTCAAAGGTTTTTTTCAAGGTTTGGTAGGTGACGAGCGTTGCTTTACAGCATATATGGTTGTGAAACCTTAGCAGGTGGGACGATACAAAGGTTCAATTAAATATATCAAAAGTGGGGGTCGAGATGAAATTAAGTTAATAAAGCGTACGCATGCGGAGCAAAAAAATGAAAAAACAGTCGATTCGTCGATTTCGTTATATGTTACTTCCAGGTTTATTTTGAGAAGAATATACGAAAGTGTTTTTATAGAAAACACATTTGTATTTCTGAAATTTTGCATGGGACCATAATTTTACAATCGGAACTACTTTTCTTAATGCAATTTTAACTTGCTTAATACAGAAAAGGTACTTTGACTGAATAGAAAAACTTTACAGAGAATAACGCTACATAAAGCTTTAACACTAATTTATACACACCTAGTATATAGACAAGATAGATACAGATTATGAAAAAAATAGGTGTGTGGACTCGTGATACCCCTACATGCCAATACTCGGAGCATAAATGTTATAGAAGTTCTAGGGTTAATTGCAGGTTATACTGCAGAAGTATTCACGAATTAACTAAAATATTCAATGTTTTCAGATTCTTGCGGTTATATCCAGACAATGTATTCGTGTTAATTTAAAAACTATGACGATGCGTTATTAAAATACTAATTTAATAATTAAATAACTAAAGTTATTCATAGAACCCTTTATATTGATTAAAGATAGTGGTTCAGCCATCAGACCATTAAATCAGGCATTCCATTCTTCAATTAAACACAAAATCTTGAAATGGCTTGGCACCCATGTAAAGTTGTGTTTCTCTCGCTCATTGTCTTTTCTAATTATTGCACTCAGAGGTCAAGAGATAGCACAGGACAATATTCTTGTGTGCGATGTTTGAACGACTACAGTTATTTCTTATTTGCTTTCGCATAAAATATCATTGAAAGCTGATCTGGCAATCGTAAGACAATTTGTTAGCGATTCCCCTATACAGTCATAAATTTGAAAAGCTATTTACTGTAGCTATTTTGCCAGCCAAGAATAAATTGCGATTACACTAGTATAATTCCAAGTCTATAGTTTACATGCTGAAATATTTGTACAAACCAGGGGTGGCGCGTGACGTGAAAACAGTCGGGTCAGGCCGTTTTTGAATTTCTTAGAGCCATGCTCGACTATTATAAACTGATTTAAATATATACTGCAGTAGCTGAATTTTAGTTCAACGCAATAATAATCCTCAACATTTTCCTGCATACGTTTAGGTCGAGTGCGCCAGAAACACTAAGCTGTCATATTGTTGCAGATCATGGAACCAGGTAAACAAGACTAAGAACCTATACACTGATTATACTCAGATGCAAGCGTCGATTTACATGAGATGGACTATACCAATAAGGGCTAGTCACTGATGCTTTTGAATTTTGTTGGCTATGTATGAAATTCCCAGTGATTTTGAAAGGTATAGATACAAATACAGCATTAACGTATTACATACGGTTATGTGTCAAGATGTGTAACATACCTTTTTTGTACTATCTTCTTCTGTAATACAGCATATGAATATGATCTATTCTTTTCGCAATTGCAAGCACAGCACACGCCACGCTTGTTTTTGCTTTTTAAAAACGTATGTTTTTGAATACTACAATTTTTTATGAATGAAACGTAAACGTTAAACTAAATCATTTTTGTGGAACAAATTACGATACGCATTTTAAGTGTTCTACATGAAGTTGCTATATTGTAAGGAAGTACATCCGTCTAGTTCCTAGAAAAAAAGGTTAAATTGCGAAGAACTCTTAAAAATTATAGTTATGCTGCTGAAGTGTATCGTGTGTGAGCATCGCCTACGTTGATTAAAAAACTACGCTTCGCAATTTTGCAAATTTTGGTGCTTTTGCTTCAGGGTTGGTAGAGCAATTGAAACAAAGATAAATACATATACATTTTTTGATTGAGAAACAGATGGCACCAAAAAAGTATGTCTTTTAGTTATGTTGGCACATTAGGTGAACCTTGTCTTTGTATATATATATATATATCCTTCAAAATCACTGGAAATTCCTAAATCATTGTGAAAAATATCTTGTGTTAACAAGAGCATTTGTCATCATTCCAAGAGATTTTGATTAAATTACAGTATATTTTCATATCTAACCACAAACTTATATACCATAAGACAATACCTCACCACGCCTAGTCTTAAACAGTGACCGCCAAAAAGTCGGCGTGATAGGAAGAAAAAAACATTTTTTACGACATTACTTTGTGCTTGTCTAAAAACCTATTTAGCCTTTATCATATATACCGAGTGATTTTTACGTATTTAGAAAATGGTGTTTTTCGAAATTGTCAAATTCCAAAAAGTGCTATTTTTCCGAAATTGAGTAAGATTTCAATGAGATTTTTATAGTGTGTGTTAGTCACTGATATCTCAAGGCCAGAAAACACATATTTTTCTTTAACTTTAGCTAAAATAGAAATTTTCAATTTTTTTAATGTTTTTCAAAATTTCACCAAAGAAGACTTAATTTTAAAATTCAAAAAATTTTAGGTGAAAATTAAAGATTTATAATTGGAAAAAATAATATAAGATGTGACTTACCCTTTTAGATTTTTTATTATTTACCGAAAAGCTATATGTTCGCATAATTCTTACGTTTTTGATGCAGGCGTTTTCTTAGAAATATTTTCAATGATAATTAATATAATATTTAAATGGCTTTTAAAAACTGTAATCTAGCCCTGTCAATAAATTACTGTTACAAAAATCCTAAACAGTTATCTAATAAGGAGATTTTTTAAAACATGTAAACTGGATAAAGAAAAATCTCCACATTTAGACAACTGTAAAAGACCAATTACAGGGTTTTTGTAACAGTAATTCGTTAACCAGGGTAGAGTGGAGTTTTGAGAAGCCATTTAAATAGATATTAATTATCATTGAAAAGTAGTTCTTCTAAAAGACGCCTTGCATCAAAAACGTAAAAATTATGTGAACATATTACTTTGTTGTAAATAATAAAAAATCTAAAGGACTAATTAACATTTTATATTATTTTTTTTTCAATTATAAATCTTTAGTCATCGCCTTAAAAAAATTGAATTTCAAAATTAAGTCTTGCTATGTGAATTTTAAAAAATATTTAAAAAAAATTAATTTTTACTAAGTTTAAGTTATCTAAAACACCCTAAAAAATTTCATTGGAATCTTACTTGATTTTCGAAAAATAGCACTATTTGGATTTTGACAATTTCGAAAAATACCATTTTCTAAATAAGTAATAATCACTCGGTATATATGATAGGGGCTAAATAGGTTTTTAGACAAGCACAAATTATTATCGTAAAAGGTTTTTTTAAAAAATCAAAAATCAAATATTTACCCATATGATGCTGACTTTTTGGCGGTCACTGTATAGCTATAATTGTGACTTAAGCTTATTCCTAATGAATTTGCTGTTTTTTATTAATACATCGCGATCATTGTGAATGCTATCTGTGTGACAGAATTTTAGCAATATCTACATACATTGAACTGTTCCTTCCGCTCACACCGAAACAGTGCGTTGAACGGTTTCGCAAGGCCTTTGGGAATAAAGCCCTATTCCGTAGGATTGTTTATGAGTAGTTCGCAGAATTCCTACGTGGCCGAAAGTTTCTTGGTGATGAAGTTCGTGAAGGACGACCAAAACCTGAAGTTACTGATGAAAACGTTAATGCCTTACGCAATATGATACAGCAAGACAGGCGAATTATTCGCGCTAAAATTGAGGTAACCAATATAATTCTTCACCAACATTTGGGTGCCAGGTAGATATGCCCGCGTTGGGTTTCACATAATTCGATTGCATTTCTGAAAACTAAATGTGTGGATTGGTGCAAAGAAGTTGAACTAGAGTTTGCAAATGATCAGTCAAAACATGTATATGAGTAGCTATTTTAGGTGTCGAATGATTGAGTACGGACCCTATGAATTCTTGTTGTTCCCCACAATCAAGAACAATTTGGACTACAATTTAACTCTTCTAAGGTAACTCTGGAGGCACCCAATAATATGGCGATTGAGGTTCATAATAATGGACCTACACCTGTACCTGCGTCGACTGGTTTACTAGAATCAATAAGTGCATAACATTAAAAAAATACTTTCAAAAACAACTAAAATAATCGACAATTTGTTATATTATATACCGGGTGGTTGGTCATACCTCTGAACATAGGCAATTTACATGGCTTATCACGGTTATGCATATTCCTGCTCACCATTTTTATCGAAAAAATGGTAGTGGTACTAAATTAAAGAGAATAATTTTGAACGTCGTTTAGTATTAAAAACCTATTGGATAATGTTAATTGTGCATAAAAATATTAATTTGAAGATTTAGATTCCCCTCACTTATATTTGGGAATATCTAAATTTTAAAATTAATAATTTTATGCACAATTAACATTATCCAATAGGTTTTTAATACTAAACGACGCGGAAAATAATTCTCTTTAATTTAATACCACTATTATTTTTTTCCATAAAAATGCTGAGCAGAAATATGCATAACCAAGATAAGCCATGTAAATTGCCTATGTTCAGAGGTATGACCAACCACCCGGTATATTTTTGAGAAAATCTATGTAGTAACCTTTGTATTTCCTAAATATACATAAGGTATCGAATATTCACTTCTTGTTTTTCTTGAGTTGAAGGTCAACCGCAAATAGCGGTAAAAGATATATAAGTAATATGTGGCTTATGTTTCTGATATTTCATAGTAGACGCCCTAATTGACCTAAATTCATTTTTATATCATCAGTTTGTATGGAATGATAAAGATTACGGATAGCTACTTGATGCATTTAAATCTCTTTGAGCGTACTACAATTTTCTCTCCATATATTTTGTTATATTTCCTGTTATCGCAATTTGAATGAAAACCTATTTTCTAATTTTTTGATGCTCATACCGCAAACAAAACCAAGTAACGAAATAATGTGGCTTCCACAGTAAAAAGTAAAGATATTGTTAGCGGTAAATCTTCGTTTACGACATGTAACAAGCTTCTTGGGCATTATGTAGCTCATCGAAATGAGGGCGGGTCTGAAATAAAAAAAGCGTTCACTCGCGAAGGTCAAATTAATTGTATCCTGGAAGATGCGTCAGGGCGCCGCCTTATGTTGAAGCCGATGATGTACTGGAAATGTCATTAGGAAGACTATGGGAAATGTATACGCTGCTGAACTCCGGCCTTTAGACTTTACCTCATTTCTGTATCTTTGGGAATACTTACTTAGCTTCAACACATAAGGAACTGCATTGCGCTTTGCAAAGGAAAATAATACAGGACATTTCAAAAAACTCTATTAGAATAATTTTCAAAATATAACGTTTCAGTGGGTCAACCTGGCAGATGTGAGCTTTTCACAGGGGAAACGCTATTGATATACTTTACTCAAAGCTTATTTCACAACAGGTAACTTATTTACTAAACCACAATGTTATGTCCTAATAAAATGGGCGGTAATTTACATACGCAAAATTCCTATTTTCGATGAGTAAGATATATTTCAAATTAACAGTAAATCCCACACGCAAAATAAAATAATAAGCATAAGTACGACTTAGCTGTATGCAGTTCCGTCAACGGTAAAATGACAAAACCAAAAGAAGTCAGAGCCCCCATGTACAAAATGTTAGATAATCTCGTCACCAAAGCTCGAAATGTAAGCCAAATAGATAGCTCCACTGGCTGCAAAGGCGTCAATTCTACATGCTATGTAAGAAGAACTCTTCCAAAACTTCGTTTGAATAATGGACAGGCTTCACCAAATAGCTACTACGAAACGGTACACAAATTTTTTTAACTTGTCTGTGCCTGGTCAATTTTAAAATAAACGGTTGCGTACCGTGCCAGTGGTCTCGAACTAATTGAACCTTCACAGCATGATTTCAGCGTTCGAGTTCAAGCAAACTAAAATACTATCTTCTTTTCTTCTTTCATTACGCCCCAAATATGACACTGGCTTTAATTTTTAAACGATCCTAACAATATCCCCCACATTTCATGCAAAGCGCTGAAACATCACGTCTATCCTACCGCCACTGAATTGCACTTTAGCGGAGTAATAAATATAATTTTCACATATCTAAATTGTCCGGCCGTCTAGATAAGCAGCGCCAACCTTTGTCATTGCAGGTGTATAGTCACACGCAATATTGAAGGATGATTGTATATTAAGATATATTTGTGCAATTCCTTCGTAACAAACAAAAAGCCAAATGATAAGAACTGCCTACATTTGTAAGATAGTGTAAGTACTACATGACCAACTTCTCTGTATGCATATTGCACGTTATAGTTGCCACTGGCTAGATATCGACATTCAAGGGTAGCGATATACTATAAGTTCCACTTGCTGATGAAGGTAGCCTTAATTGAATTTAGAAAGTTTGTAATGCCTGCTAGACGGTTAATCTCATAAATAATATAATTTGGATATGTAGAGTGCTGTCTTATATAAATAAGTGTTAATGATTAGGACTATATCGGCTTTATTATATTAAAGAAATTCAACCACCTCATCTATATGACTTACAAGATCTTTTGTTTTTCAAAGCTTTATATACTATTTATATATGTTTTAAACGATTCTGGGATAATATCAGTAACCTTTGTATTATAGATTTATCTATATCTAGCTTTAGTTATTCTATATTTGAGATTTTTCTTTTTTTTTGCGTTACCGCCAACCTTCTTATACGACTCATCATAGTTATAATGCTTTCCGTTCGTTTTTAATTCTTGTACTGATGGATATCTACAATTTCGAACTGGATATCGTCTGGTCACCCAGGGTGGACATAATTCTCATTTAGCTGGGGTTCGTTTTTATTGCATATTCTGTGGTGTAGTACATTTGACGCAGTTATAGGTATTTACAAGTACACTGGTTTCTAGTGCCAATACCTTCTATATGGATGTTTTAAACCAAGATCTTAATAGGAGCCCAGAGAAAACTTTAAGAGATTTAATTCTGAAAACCGAAAGAACCAAAACTCCTATCACATATACTGCTAGAAATACTAAAGCCATATGTAGAGAATATAAGGAAATTCCAAACCGGTTTTATAAAAGCAACCAAAAATTTATTATGGAGCAACTAGAGAAAAATCAAAAAAATATGCTCAACATATTGCTTATGACACAATACGACACTTTTTGATACACCAAGCACTAGACAAATTTGAAACATCAGAAATAAAATCCTTGATGATTATACCGTGAGTTTCTTTTAATATTAAATATGGCACTTAGTGGAGACTTCGTTTTCATGACTGCTTAGCTGTAATAACAATAGCAGAAATGAATTAATTGATGTCATAGCAACTGCGTGATAGTAATGTATTAAGAGTGGGTTTGCTCTATCACCGTTTCTAATTATTATACAATGTCCACTTCTAAAATACACATTCGATTATTATTATTGCATTAAATGTTTTTTTCTTTTTTTAATCAACTTGCATTGTTACGTACTTGCTTTTGATACATTAATAATTTTTTAATTTTAAAGTAAATGCTTTTTAAATAAATAAAATAGTGTTTTAAAAATGCAGCAGCAACAAAATAACTAAATTATGCTAGAAATATGATTATCCTTGAACTTTGCCGTAATAACGCGTGTTTTTTTAGAGGAGGAGAACTTTAAATTGAAATAAAACACAGAAAAATGTTTTTAATATCCATGAAATTTGCTTTATTTGAAAGATAATTTTATGGCATTGATGTTTAAATATGATTTCTGGCATGTGACCGCCGCGGCTGGAGTGTACATGACGTAATCTGGAGGTCCAATTTTTACACACTCTTCGCAGTAAATCAGGCTGTATTTCGGCAATAACGCTTCGAAAGTTGGCTTTCAAGTGCTCAATTGTTTCCGGTTTATCGACGTAGACATGCGACTTTACATATCCTCAAAGAAAATAATCGCACGAAAGAGGTGGCCAGTTAACAGATCCACAAAATGGATCCACGAAATGGATCTGTCAGCTGGCCACCTCTTTCGTGCGATTTGACGCCGTTAGATTATTTTCTTTGAGGATATATAAAGTCGCATGTCTACGTCGATAAACCGGAAGCAATTGAGCACTTGGAAGCCAACATTCGAGGCGTTATAGCGGTTTACTGATTGTGCCATAAAATTATATTTCAAATAAAGCCAATTGCATGGATATTAAAAACATTTTTCTGTGTTTTATTTCAATTTAAAGTTCTCCTCCTCTAAAAAAACACCCTTTACTTGCTTTTGGAAAATAAATGTTCACTTTTAAAGTAAACGCTTTATAGCGTTAGCACCTGAACGCAATTCCATTAATACATAAATAATATTCTTTAAATTGCACGTCGCTAATACATCACAATCAACGTTTGCATCTCCAGGAAGCGCGGAAGCCGAAAACTCTGCACTGCGCGTTCAAGCGCAGAACGATATTCAGTGCACTCCCACCCAGCCACCCTCCCAAAAATTGACCCAGATAGTGAGTCCTAGAAAAGAATATAACTAGAGTGCTTGATCTGCTAAAGGACTTCGACTCAGCGAACTGCCCAGTTCTAACTGGAAGAGCCCCCAGCTCTCAAGACCTTTGAGGCTTAGAATAAACTATCCAGAACCATGAGATACACCTTTCCTAGCACTCAGACCTTTTCTGAATCTGCTTCTCCTGTCGCTGATGATACGGTAAGAAGCAACCCTAAAACCCACCCTTCAAATATTTTGTCTGGTGGCCGATGTTTACCGGTATCATGAAATATTTCCTTGAAACCGTTGAAGGCGTATCTCTAGTGGCCGGGATTCGGTATCAAGATACGGCGATAAAATCCGCCTTTAAAGCCAACCCTGCATCCTTTTTTGATCAGGACTCCGACAGTGCCCAACAAGAGACGACAACAAATGCGTCTTTAGAGAGGTCACAACGAACGGCCAAATTGCGACCTTCTAGGCATGTCCTATGTCATTTCTGACCAGAAGTTAGTAAGAGCAGACGTACCTGTTAGAAGGACACTTTCGTGACTGTCGGTGTGTTCCTGTCGTACCGCCAGACGTGAATCCGGCCAAAGTTTTCGAGTACGCCTCTGGGCTTTTGCGAGTGAAGAATTTGACTTATTGGATCACTCTTCGTTGCTTCAATTGTAACCCCGGAGACTATCGAGCAGCAGTACTGCCTAAATCACCCCTCCCCTACCCGGAAACCGCAACCCGGGTATGTGTCAACATTTAGTAATACTAGTTTGACATTACACGTAAGCAAACGCAGCCATTTTTTACTATCACATTTAATTTCAGAATCGCCCGTTCCGAGACACGATTATTCTGCGGTAATGGTTCCGACTACCAAACTATACCAATGATGGTCGGTGTATGGTGGACCAGATTCAAGTTAGCCTTCCAGAATAAATTTTAAGATTGCACATACCGTACTAAATTAATTTCAGTTTAAGACCTGACTTGTAATTTACAAACTAATAGAAACTTTATATCTAATGTGTTCCCTGTCTATAAACTTGAGTGTGAGTCGGACTTTGGAATCTAAATTATCATTGGTAAAATTAAGTAAACCACCAAAGTAATTGTGTAAAAATTGCCCAGGAAAAATCATTACGTTACTTTTTGGCTGTATTACAGCTTTAATACATTGTTGTCATGCAGTTACTATAACATCAACTAATATATTGTTGTATTGTTATTACAGCTAAGGAGTCATAGAAACGCAGCGTGTTCAGCGATAAAATAAACGGACGGTATATTCAAAAACTAACTGCTACCATAACCCCGAGCCAGTAAAGCTTCCGCATTAGATAAATTAAGTACCTACGAATATCAGTAACACGCGACTAGGAATACAAAGAGTAAGATCATTCAGATATCTAAGCGCTGTAATAATGAGGAAACTGACATATAGACAAGAAAATTTAGCGTCAACATGGTGTACTACTAAGTGCAAGATATGTTCAAGACGAGAGTGCTATCAATGAGAACAAAAACTACAATGTTGAAAACAGTAATACCTACTTATAGAAGTGACGCTAGTAAAAAAGAAAGAACGGAGATTTTGAAAAGTGAATATTACGAAGAATTTTTGACACCAGTACAAGAGCAGAGGATATATACTTACAATAAACCAGATGTGGTAAATGTTACAAAACGGACCAGGAGACAACGCATATGACACGTGGAATGGATGATATCCAGCAACATGACTCCTCGAATATTTAACATCCAGCCAGGAACAGCACGCCCAAAAGGAAGACCAGGTATCAGATGAATAGATATTGTGTGGATGAATTTATAAAGACTATGAACTGGCAGATAGTTACTCCTGACAGGAAGAAATGGGAGAAGATTATTGAGTCGACTAAGACCTTCGACGGATGGTACAAGCCGGGGAGTAGATGAAGAGAAACCAAAGTTATATTTTTGCTCAATCTGTCCAATGATTGAAATATACGTCCTGCATAAACCACATTTGGTTTCTAATAGTTCTAACAGTTTTACATTGATATTGCGCTTCTATTATTGGCCGCGGGTGGTCCTATTTTGAAAATCAATAATGTATTTTCTGGAGAAGTTAGTTTCGTCAGTAAAAACGACTTATTTTAACACTTTTCTGCAATCTTCTGGAGAAGCCTGTTACAGGTTTAAAGTCATTTATAAATGTTTATGTAATTATTAGCGTTATTTTGAATAAATTTAAATTTTTCCTATAATTTAACTTTCATCTTTCAAATTTCAATGTATGAAAATTCCTAACAGTTAGGTCACACTCCACGCATCAAACTGCTCTGGTTGGCTGCACTGCATTTTTTAAGGTTTCCAAAATTTTGGATTTTCTTTTCACCTTTTCATGTCATTGTTTTGCTGCAGAAAGGCATGCTTTTGTGAAATACGTTTCTGAAATAAAACGTTCCATTATTTGGGTTTATTCACGGACATCCTTGTTTGGAAATTCAGTTATAGGTTCCTGTTCCATTGAGAATATTGTGATGACGTTTCTGTGAAGGTTATTTATGATTTTCCAAGAGCTAACGTTGGTTTGGCATATGGTCTGCACGCAGCATATTTCACTCTCGCGAAGATAAGGGCCAATGACCTCAAGGATATGCTTTAGCTTTCGGTTATTTGGTGTAATCCTATCGTTTTCCTTTTGTTTAGCCCTTTTATTTCCGGCCTGGAACAAAATTCATTCGTTCCTTGGGTTGCCGCAGCTTCCTCGTTTGGGGCTCGTGCACATGAGGGTTCTACCCTTGGAGCCTCATAGTCGAAAGCTTACTTGCAGTTCCGCTGTTCACATTTGGAGCATGGTCGTTTGACCTCGACGCTGTTCGGCAGGACTTCCGATGGGTATGTTTGCTACCTGGGAGAATTTGCCACATAAGGTCTGTTTCAATCCATTCGGTTTTGCCCCTGCGTCGATATGTCGGCCAGCGGCCACCGAGAACACCTACTGTTTGGAACCCATTTTTATTATTATTTATTTTGTGGCTATGTTAGCTTGATTTACATTCAGCAGGCCTTAAATTGCCCTCGTAATTACATGAATTTAGTGTAAAAACAGCACTTACCTAAGTAGCAAAGAATTATTAAGTTCCAGACTTAGGCGTTTGTTGAAATTGTAACCTGTAATGTGTTAAACTAAAATTGCTAGCGGAAGTTTCACCCGTACCACTCACGTGAATCTTAATTGTAAATTGTGGATTTGTAAGGCTAACCTGCATGAAAACCTAATTTAATTTCGGCTCTTCACGTCAGATTAGTAAAAAATCGAACTTATGATTAATCTCACACTTCCAAGAATTTGCTTAAATACTTACCATTACCCGACACATTTAAACCGATGAGATTTAAATCAACCACAAGTTATATTTCGGGTTATGAAGCACTTTATAATCAGAAACAAGATCTTGAGTTGTGAGAGGAATTTTGTTAATTAGTGTAAACATCTGAATGCTCTTGTATTAGTGGGTTTAGGGTCGAATTCAGCTCGACACCCAAAATTTAATCTTTAATAATATTGAGAATGCAACTTGCTAATTTTACTGTCAATCTGTAATTTATTTCTTTCCAATATTTATTTACATTAAACATTCATCCATTAATTAATTAAATTATATATGAATATTTTGGTGAATTACTAAACCACTCTTTATATTGTGATATTTTACCTGTGTTATTTACGCTAAACATTTATGAATTAATTATATTGGGATATTTAATATAATATGTTAATCTGGTTTATCTTGTTTGTTTGTTTTTTTATTGTTGTGCATGTACTACCCTTGCCGTTACCTCCATTCTCTTTCAGGACTGGTTAGTAGCACCTATCGTCATGTACCTTTTTGCAAAGTGCCGGGTTACCTGGTACTTGGCGCCCATATTTTTTTTATTTACAGCTTAAGATTAGAGTCTTTTGTTTGACCCACGACCAGCTCCGGCTGAGAAGTCGGTTGCTTCTGATTTTCTCCTTTTACAGTCATAACGATGATAGGAAGCCGTTTGCACAAAACGTTATGGAAAATCGTTTGATGAAAGTGGTTAATAGGCCTGGAATGTGGTATGAATGCTGTTTGCTGACTTAAGTTTAGTATAACAGCAATCTTCCTCATACATGTATCCGGACATTTTTCAGTTTTCAGACTGCGAGGTCGTTCACCGTAGGCTACTTTTCTTAACCTTCATAATAACGTACGAGGTGCAAATGAATGCACTTCAAGTTCGATTTTTTAAAGATACCTTTCAGACGTTTTAGAAAACTTTTCCATTCTACGAGTAGTAGCTGTACATTTATGTTTCTTTTAGCATTTCTACCTACTAGATTGTTTATGTTATTGTTTATTATAAAGAAATTATTTAAAAGCGGCTGTTAAACTTCTAATCTTTCTTATAAAATCCTTGTTTTAATTTGGAACAATACTTTTCATTTGTAACTCTCCCTGATAATGCCTCGCTTTATTTGGGAACATGCCGTTTTTCTTTATTACCTCAAATGTTGTAGCCTAAGGTCTTATGTGATTATATGACTGGTATAGCTGCTAAATATAAACGCTGACCGAGTATACTAAATTCAGAACTTGAAAAAGTACGCTTAGATGCGACACGAAAGTTTTTTCTTTACTTCAGTAAATAACTAGTAAAAGAGAATATTACTTACCATTGCAGAAATTATAAAAATCTACATTATTAATAAAGAAGAATTTTTGAGAAAAGTTGTTCCTGAACTTTCAAACAAGCATCCATCGTCTGTGTCTGGAACGTTCGGCAAAAAACTATTTTCCCAATAGGGTAATATAAAGGATATTTGATTGTTTCGGTTTTCTTTTAAGTTGATGTGAATACATTTTGCTCAAAAATACAGATTATATGCTCAAATGCTTAGGGTGTATTTACACCCCACATTAGACAAACCAACGGTATTATGAACGTTAAAAATCTACCTCTGTCTTAAGCATGGGTCACACGATCACTTTGTTGCATCAAATTTGCTTGTCATACACCAATGATGACGTATTTCATGACGTCAGCCTCATAGTTGTCAAACATTTCTAAAAAATAGGACGGGCTCTATTTCGGTGCAACTTTTTCACGCGATTCTGCGCAGTGCGTGAAAGTGGTATTTCACGGTACCAGGGTTTTTAGGTTAACAACGCATTTTTACTTCAAAAATAGCCATGTCTTGACGCGTGAGCAAGTGTCGGCCCTAATAGACGCCTATCAATAAAAGGAGGTCTTGTATTTCGTAAAAGACTCCAGCTATCATAACAAGCTAGCACGGAATGAAGCGGTAACGCGCATTACCCTGCAAATGCAGGTTTTTGAAATTGTGTTGGTGACTATATTAGAAGTTTTGTAAACACTCTTTCATCCATCCTCAAAAAATTTTTAAAACTACCACCATCTTCACATTTCAATTCTATGTGTACCATTGATAACACCCCCCGCTCTTGGTCACGTCGTTGTAACCACTTGCGGGCTCACATTTTTCGAGATTTTCGCTGTTTCTTATTACACAACGCTAGACCTAAACCTACTAACAACAGGATAATAACTTGCTCTTCCATTTTGAAACAAAAATAAACGTTAACAATTCGTGCCTTTACACTAATCCATAACCTCACAATAACAGCTGATTCTAATAGTTGCACAACAAGTTTTATGGTGTGACTACCCTGTTTGATAGAGAGAATCAAACATTGTTGTATGACGTCACGGAAAGTGTTTGACAAGCAAATTTGATGCAAAAAAATGATCGTGTGACCCATGCTTTAGCGATATGGATGGAAACGCCCAAATATAGCGTGACTAGGTATTACGCATTGGAGGAGCCTTTATTCATAAAGACGCCTGGCTCTCAATAAATTGCCACATCGAACGTATGAGCATTTGTGTAAGTAATTATTCATGGTCTAGCTGGTACAACAAAAGTATTAAAATATAGGATTCTAAAACTTCGGCTGCCAAGAATTTTAAGCAATAAATTGTATAGTTTTAAAGTCAACATCAAGGGTATTTTTTTAAATTTTAGTTCTTTACCTTTAAAACTCTGCAACTCAAAAACTATGCCATTAAAGAGACGCGCGTACTCTTTTCTTTAATGAATTATTTCAAGAATCGCTTCCTGAAATAAAAGTACGCAAAGTAAGATCGCTCTGTGTACAAGACTATTAAAAGTAATCGACTACAAAAAGACTAGCACAAGTCAGAAGAGGTTTTGAAAAAAATATATATGCATCAGTGGTATTTTTAAATACTGCATAAACGTTTGATCATGTATAAACTCTTAGACCTACGTATAAAATTCTACACTGAGATCTACCTGACTACCTAACTATTATTTTACTTCTACAAGGTGGCCCGTCCACGACGAAAATAAACTCATTGTCGCCCAAGAGGGATATTAGAGCAGATAAATCTCAAGCAGCATCCTGAGGTCAGCCCTATTTAATGTCTTTGCATATGACATAATCTCAATCAATAATGTTCGCTGAGATGTACCTATTATAATACATGGCCATTTAGAGACTCCCAAATTTTACTCAACCACATAATTCGTTAGCTTCATCAATCCTGCTTATCAACTAAACTAAGTGCAAATTTAACATATCGATGATAAGAAACTCAGAACCCTACCACCATCATCAAACAGCGGTCAAACTGCAGTAGTTAAAGGGTAATAGCGCATTCGAAATTCTCTTATCGAATTATACACATCATGATAGAATTGATGTAACTCGTCTTTATCGCTTGTACTAGTTAGAGCATACGCCTGAATAATTTTCATGCAATACCTTGAAGTTAATTTTTGAATAACGTATGGAGCTCTCGGTGATTTTTTTTATACCTACGAAGTTAGGCGCCTCCTTTTTGTGTATAAGGAATCTTGTTCCGTGATTTAACGAGTCTTCTCTGTAGTGGAATATGTGTTCGGGTTCTCAGCTACTTCTGGCGTCATTAAACTAGTTATTATTCCATTTCTAATATGCGTTTTACTCTCAGATGTCATAGACCTTGCGCTATTTGATGTCACATGTAATAAACTATGCTTACTGTATCCTGCCGTAATCTGGGGATTCGTAAGATCCGCTACTGTCCACGCTTCCACGCCTCGGGCTGAGTTGGGGATCAGCTGTAGCTCGTCGCCTGATGACCTTTTTATTTTCCTGAACATTCATGTTTGCTTATTTAAGGGAATCTTTATCCGATAATTCACCTCGTTGGATGCGGATGGGTGAATAGCGGATAATTCTGCTTGTGAGGATTTTACAACGTCGTTGTCTCTTCTAGCCATCATGTATAGAACTTAATCCTCTTCATTATCGAAGTCATATAAATCAATAGATCAAACTAGCACCACCAACTGAAAAGTGGAATGGCATCACATAAGGTTTTCACCAGCAGTGAAATGTACCAAATTATCTCGGATCAATAGTAAGCACGTAACCATTTAAGCACCTGCTAATCAAGAATGGCATGCTGCGATACTTTTTATCGTTTAATGTTTAAAAAGTGAATTTGGGAAGGCTTTGCTCACTAATGAACTTAACGTCCCAGGACCCAAGTGTCCTCCAGGGACAGCTATAAATACGGAGTATTTTATGTTTGCAGATTCTGCGTTTTCTCTGCATAGGCTCATAATGAGGTTTTACGCAGGAAAGTAGGCGAATCCTGCAAAAACCAATAATTGCAAGCGTAGAGATGTGTTAAAAAATTGTGAAAGCCATTGTCGTTTTACGCATTTTTTTACAAAAACGGGCAGATATTCCACTAGCAGACAGGAAATATATTCCAACCGGCTATGTTGACCAGGAGGATAATAACGGGATTTTACACTGGGGTACCTGGAGGGACGTTGATGCTAATCCAGCATTGCCATCAATCGCCCGTATAGGGTCGAATAACACCAGTCGAGCTGTCTAATGGATCAGAGATAACTTGGCCGATTATTTTGTATCGGAAGTGGGTAGCTTGCCATGGTAAGTCGAACATAATTTGGAAGGTCCTCTTCGAGAGAATTAATTGTATATCATTTATTATAAGGTAGTAAATCAATGTAGGTAAATTAATGTAAATAAGGTAAATTAATGTAGATAAAGTAAGTTAAGCCAGATAAGGTAAATCACTGTAAGTTATACATAAGTAAACATTATTATTGTTCGTACAAGATACATTAAATTACTTTATAGACAAGTAATTAACAATTTTTTTCTAATAAAACTTTCAATATATTCCATTCAAATTAACATTTATTTTCAATCGTCTTGTACAGCCTTTGCTAGTAGCAATATTATTTTAGATTTTCTAATTATTTTTTTAGTGAACCCAATTTCTTTCAGTGAAAAGCCACTGAGCGACCAAATGCATAATCTTCATCGCTTAATACTGTATTATCTAGTTTCACAGGCTGAATCTGCTAACAAGGAGCTGTTTAGTTCTTTTTAATGTTTTCCTTGCTACGGAAATTTTTTCCGCTGTTGTAATATGGTTTCATTTGGTAGTTCCTCTTGTGTTTTGTCTTCTTCTTCCTCTTCCTATATAGTGTCTTGCTCTTGGTACGCGGATAAGCTCTCACTTGCCCTTTCTGACAAAGTTCCACTTCAATAATAAATGTATTTAATTAAAATAAATATATAATTAATTAAAAGACAAAGATGTGTGAATGCTTTTATTTAAAAGAAGTAATAATAATAATAATAATAATAGTAATAGCCTTTATTCTTTTTCTTTTACAATATTTAACAAAAATAAGATTAAGCTTAAAAACCCGAAAAGATAAAAGAACCACAAGGTGAAGTTCAGGCGTGTAGGGAGATTCCATACACCCTGCTCTACCACTTAACCTTGAAATCAATATGTTCAAACACCAATGAGTAAATACCTAAATCTAAAAATCATTCTTAAAAAAATCACTAACAAAATGTTCATTTGGCTCAGTGGAGTAGATCATACATAAAAGGAATTATTTTTCAAGCGAGAATTCAAATCTTAAGAATTATCTTAACTGCATGTGTAATCCAAAACAGCACATCTTCTCATGTTTGATCTGTCAATAAAATTTTAAAAAAATTACGTTTGAAGGCCTGTACATTTAGATGTTTTAATGAATTAGGTAATGAATTGTATATCTTCCAAACACCATACGAAAATGAACGTTCGTAAAGCGCAATTGTGTGAATCGGTGGGGTGATGATCCCTTTATTCTTGATGTTAATGTTGAGTGAGTACAGTGTTATCGAGAGGTCAGCGGTCAAATCGCCACGAAAAACTTGTATGTAGAAACCTATTTAACTTCATCGTATAATTACGTATAATTATTTGTAAAAAGGCCGTCATTCTTGGCGCGCCGAATTTCGGGTATCAGTACCCTGCCAACACACCGATGTTAATTGATCAACAATTAAACCCTTGCACATATCAACAAACCCTAACACAGCAACAACAACAACAACAAACACCTATGCAAACTCAGTCAATTATGCAGGCTCAGCCGCAACAAAACCAGCAGTTTTATTATTCCCCACAACAATTACAACAGCTCGGATCACCGGCACCAATAGCTCCTAACAACGAAGAATTATGGCAAACACCAAACACAAGAAAATCAAAACGTGGTTCTACGGAACTACAACATGTCAATAAACAGGCGAAAACATCCGGTTACTGGCTTAACGCTCCAGGAACGTCTAATCGTTTTCAACCTCTTGCTGATAAGTCGGAGGAAGAATCGACAGAAATCAAACTTCCACCAATCTTCGTTTACGACGTAAATAACATAAAACCTTTGAGGGATATACTAGAAGAACACGCCAAAGATAATTATGTCCTTAAGTTAATTGGAAATACTCAAGTAAAGATACAATTAAATGAAGCAAAATATTACAGTGCAATTATTAAACTTCTAAAAGCTAAAAACACGGAATTTCATTCTTTCCAACATAAAAATGATAAGCGTTATAAAGTTGTTCTTCGCGATGTGCATCCAAGTACTGACCTCAAAGAATTAGCCGCTGAAATAACTATACATGGACACAAAGTTCTAAACATATTCAACATAAAACACAGAGTCACTAAAAATCCATTGCCAATGTTCTTTGTAGAATTAGAACAATCAGAAAACAATAAAGAAATATTCAACATTGAATTTCTTATGAAATCAAAAATTAGATTTGAACCTCCGCACGTCAAACGTGAAGTTATACAGTGTCAAAACTGCCAGAGATATGGGCACTCAAAAAATTACTGTCACAGAAGTCCAAGATGTGTTAAGTGTGCAGGAGACCACTTAACAAAAAACTGCGAACGCAAGACTAAAAGCAAGGATGTTAAATGCACTAATTGTCAAGGTAATCATCCAGCAAATTATAGAGGCTGCATAGTAGCAAAAGAAATCCAAAGACGAAAATATCCCCCCCCTGCGCCCTAGGCAACTTGGCACTAACACTCAATTTCTCCAACCAGGAGTATCATATGCTCATAAAGCAAATACAAATGGGCAAGATCAAATTACCTGCAATCCACAAACAGTGCAGACTACATCGCAACAACAAACAGAAACTAAGCTGGAAATGCTGGTAACTAAACTTATGGAACGCATGGATACCATGTTAAACTTACTCACAGCCATGATAACTAAGATGAATAATTAATGGCTAATATACTAAGAATTGCTCAATGGAACGCCAACGGCCTCGCTCAACATAGCCAGGAGATAACAACATTCTTATATATTCGCAATATAGATATTTTACTGATTTCTGAAGCACATCTCACAAATACTTCTTACTTAAAAATACCAAAATACTCACTTTATGTCACTCCTCATCCTGACGGTACAGCACATGCAGGAACAGCGCTACTTGTAAAAAGCTCAATCAAACATTATGAAATGCAACAATTTCGAACTGATTATCTTCAAGCTACTACCGTTGCAGTCTTAGAAAAAAATAGAGACATTGTATTCTCAGCGGTTTATTGTCCTCCACGACATATAATTAAAAAACAACAATTTCATTATTTCTTTAGCACCCTTGGTCCTTGCTTTATAGCTGGCGGGGATTATAATGCAAAAAATCAAATTTGGGGCTCCCGAGTAACGTTACCCCGTGGTAGAGAACTCTATAAAACAATGGAAGAAAATAACTTGCACTACCTACGTACGTCAGAGCCTACTTATTGGCCCTCAGATCTCAACAAACTTCCAGATCTACTAGATTTCTGTGTCATTAAGGGTGTCTCGCAAAATTATTTCAAAATCGAATCTTGTATAGACTTATCCTCTGACCACTCACCGATTCTCATAACATATAGTGCTCAAGTGCTAAGAATCCAAAAACCTGCATCGCTTTCCTCACGAAACACTAACTGGAATTACTTCCGAGATCTAGTAGAGGACCGACTACACCTCAATCTCTCCTTAAAAACAGAGAGAGACCTCTTTGATGCTGTTGAACATTTAAATCTAACTATACAACACTCGGCATGGAAAGCTACGCCAGATCGCAAAAATCAACAAAATGTAGAGTATTGTCCTATAATAATTAAACAGAAAATAGCAAAAAAACGGAGGCTACGAAGAATCTGGCAAGCCACCAGAAATCCTAGAGATAAAACGATACTTAACCAAGCTACTAGAGAATTGCATGCACTCTTAACCAACTTTAGAAATCAGGGAATACAACACTACCTGACTAACTTAACCGCCACTGAAGCTACTAATTACTCATTATGGAAGGCGACTAGAAAATTAAAACAACAACAACCCTCGGTTCCACCCATACGAAAAGCCAACAGGACCTGGGCACGCACCAATCAAGAAAAAGTGGATGCTTTTGCAGACCACCTGACAACGGTATTCCAACCTCATGATAGACTCTGCTCAGCAGAAGATGAAAACTTCATACATCAAGCATTGGGCGAACCAAATAACCCTGCTCTACCAGTCATAATCATAATCAATGCAGCTTTTAGATTACGTATATTCCCGGACCAGTGGAAGATGGCACAGATAGTAATGGTACCTAAACCAGGCAAAAACTCGGAAGAAGTTACCTCATATCGACCGATCAGTTTACTTCCTGTCTTATCAAAAGTTTTTGAAAAGATATTTCTGAAAAAACTAAAGCTAATTCTTGAACAACAAAACCTCATACCCAAACACCAATTTGGATTTCGAGAAGGTCATGGCACAATAGAGCAAGTTCATAGAGTTGTAACTAAAGTAACTCACGATCTTCATCTCAAAAGATACTGCTCGTCTGTGTTTTTGGACATTTGCCAGGCGTTTGATAAGGTATGGCACACTGGACTACTGTACAAGATCAAGAAAGTCTTCCCATTGTCTTGTTACGAATTACTTAAGTCCTACCTATCGGAAAGAAGTTTTCAAGTAAAATTCAAAGATGCGCAATCGAATCTTCACCCAATACAAGCCGGCGTACCGCAGGGAAGTATTCTAGGACCAATCCTATATGTACTCTACACAGCGGATCTACCAACTACTCCACAAACGCTAGTAGCTACTTATGCCGATGACACCGCAGTGTTGGCATCACATACTGATCCTCAAAGAGCATCATTGATACTCCAAAGAAACCTCAACAGAATAGAGACCTGGTTGAAATTATGGCGTATACGTGTGAATGAAACAAAATCCACTCAAGTAACTTTTACTCTCCGGAGAGAAACCTGTCCTCCGGTAACATTAAATAATATCTTGCTTCCGCAACAAGACAACGTAAAATACTTGGGAATTCACTTAGATCGACGTCTTACTTGGAAGACCCACATCATGAAAAAGCGGATGCAACTTGGATTAAAGCTAAGAAACATGTATTGGGTGCTCGGGAGAAAGTCTCAATTAACCTTGGAAAACAAAGTTTTACTCTATAAGGCCATCTTAAAACCGATCTGGACTTATGGCATCCAGCTTTGGGGAACTGCCAGTAATTCAAACCTAGAAATACTTCAACGATATCAGAATAAAACAATCAGGATCATCGCAAATGCTCCTTGGTATGTTCCTAACTGGCTACTACAACAGGATATCCCGATACCTACAATCAAGCAGGAAATCCAAAGTGCTAGTGAAAAATATCAAGTGAAACTTAGTGAGCATCCTAATGACTTAGCTGTGGCGTTACTAGACAAACAATATATTCCTCGACTTCAAAGATGTGACCCGTTAGACCTGCCCGAAAGATTTAATTAGATTAGGTTTATTTAGGTTAGGTTCAATTATAGTTTAAGTATGAAGCTTAATTAGATTCTGTCTTCAACTAACCCTTACTTGCTGCAGAATCACGAAGTACTATCATTGGATATTACTTCCTCATGTTATGTATTATATGCCAAACTATTTACTGAATGTTATGCTATAACAGATTGTAAATACTCAATTAATAAACATGTGAAAAAAAAAATGTTGAGTATGTCAGTTCGAAAACATATTTTATCGAATAGATAAGGAGGAGTTTTGAAGCAAATAATTTTGTGAAATAAACACGCAGACCACAAATAGAAGCGATTATGGATATTTAGCCATCCAATTTCAGATAGTTTGTGATATACGTTCAAATTTACGAATACCAAATACGTATTGCAGGCAGTAATTTTGTGTTTTTGGGATACGGTCTCTATCGATGAAGTTTAAGCAAGGACTATAGACAGGACTACAAAACGTAAACTGAGAGAGAACCAAAGATTCACACAGTAAAGTTTTTATTTTAGTGGAAAAGTAATGTCCAATAAAATTCTTAAATTTGCATATGCTATCTGAATACTTTTGGAAATATGATGTGAAAACCTAAAAGAATTGTCTAAAAGCAATCCTAAATTTTTTGCAGTCTCAACCGTAGGTACTATGATGCTACTAATTTTAATATCAATATTTTGTAGGTTACTGCAGTTGTGTTTACTTCCAAACAGCATTATTTGCGATTTAGATGGGTTTAAAAATATACAGTGCCGTAATGACATGTTATAAATATTATCTAGATCCGAATTTATTTTACTAATGGCATTAGCCAAATCAGACGGAACGAAGGAGAGGTATAATTGAGTGTCGTCGGCATAAGCATGATAGCTGCAAAATTTTATACATGTGTTAAAATTGGATGTGTAGATAGTAAATAGCAGAGGCCCCAGTATTGAACCCTGCGGAACACCAGATATCAACGGTGAAAAGTTAGATAATTCGTCCAGCAATTTAACACACTGAACCCTATCAGCTAAATAACCTGTAAGTAGGTCAATCGCATTTTGTTTTAGTCCAATAAAATGTAAAATAGAGCAGAGTATTTTATGATCGATAGTGTCAAATGCCTTCGTGAAATCTAGCAGAACCAAAATAGAGAGCCTACCTTGATCATTTGATCGTAAAATATCATCGGTAACCTTGAGCAGTGTAGTAGTACAATTGTGTTGAGGTCTAAAACCGGACTGAAATGAAGGTAAGATGTTATATGAAGAATAGATTCACACACTACTCTGTCTTCAAATGCTAAAGCTAAACTTGTTTAACATTTGTGAATATTTGAACCATTACACAACAAGAAGTATTTTATATAAAATGCAATTACTTGAACATTTCATAACTTCTGTAATGGTTTTGAATGCATTCTCCACCACCAGCTTATTTTTATAGTTTTTATATTTTTTATCGTTGGGACTGGGAATTTCTCTACCAACTCTGTTAGTTGTCCATCATTGAAAGCAATTTAAAAAAAAATAATTAAGAAACATTATTCAGAGAAAATATTTACAAAAACAACACAAACATTTTTAAATTACAACTATAATTTAGAAAAATTATTTACACAATATAATGAAAACTAATTTAAAACTATTTAAATAAATACTAATTAGAAACACCGATACCTACAAATTTGCAAATCACTTTCACGCAATACTGCTCAAAGCAGCTCTGGAACAAGAATGAACCGAAATTTTGGGGGCTCATTTACAAAAGGGAATTGTTAAACAGCAAATAAGTGTATTTGTGTGCAATTTCAAAACAGTCATAACTTTCCAAATATTAAATGTGCCTAGCCTTATTGCATTCTAGGAAACATTTTAAGCTTACCTTTGTTATAATAATCGATATGCCTCAGTACTCTCATAATTTACTTTTACAGATGCTCACAATTATTGTTGTTCCTCAAAAATATTCTAGGTATTGAACCATTCAAATTTTTCCGCCTGATCGGCTACTACCACATTCGCCCCTGTGCAATTGCATTCGTTCTTAAGAAATTCTCAAAACTAAATTAAAAGTTGGGGAACTCTCAAGGTCAGGTCTTAGGATCCGCTGAGACTAAGACTAAGTTAACACTGTATAGAAGTGTTAGTGGCAACTGAATGATTCATCTTTGCTAGGGCGGTTAGGGTAAAGAAAACTGTATAAACTATCCTTAAGTTTTAACAGTAATTCAAGAACAATAACTCAAGCGATCTAGCTTGCCGACGTTTATCTCGCATAGTTTAAAATAAATTGTCAAGGGACATTTATAAAATGTAATTACTTTTTCTAGAATTGTTTATCAAACACCGTTACAGGGTTATTCTCCAATACGATCTACAATAGGATTACACGGCGGTTGCGTGATCAGCGGTATCTTAAATCGAAAGAGTAAATGCTCGCTTGGGAAAGTAAAATTTTATATACCAGCATGGTACTCATTGGTCGGTAATGTAATAAAAAGGCTCCACTACGGAAAACCTTTTCCACGGAGCGTCGACGAAAAATGCGTGGAGTTCAACTTTCTTGAAAACCGTACTTTATTTTGCTTTACAAGAAATCAAACAATATAAAAACTGATGCGGTCTAGTAAACACGTCGGCCACAGCTGTGAGAGCAGGGACCTGTGTAATAATCCTTAAAGGTTCTACATAACGGCAGACGTCAGGTCGCAATACAGATTAATAAAGGCAAGATTGCTGGCCTGACGACAAGTTGGTCACCGATTCGAAATAACGCCTTCAGACGAAGATGCGCTCTAGATTTAGGTCGTTACGCGGTAGGTTATTAAAATACTTTACATGAGAGATTTTGAGTTAACAGCGGCTAGTTTAACGGAGTCGACCGAGACCTTGAACGATCCTCGATTTCGATGCATCTCGGGCCGGCAAAGCGAAAAAGTGGGTTGACGATGATCGATTATAAAACTACGTCGATATAAGAGTGGGGTCGAGATAGAGGCATGGCGGCGGAATTCAGTAGAGTACTTGTGAAATCCGATAAGAAAGTCGAAGTTGAAGTTCTATGATACACCAACGGGACGTGAGCACGATTTCAAGTATTAAATGGCTGAAAAGCTTAGACGCTTATGTATTTTTCTAAAATGCGTAGGTTGCCACTAGGGCTATGAAATGCTCCCAATTCGCAAATTACGTCGCACTTAAACGAAAAACTGTAAAAAGCACCCTGACTCGACGCTAGTGCACTGGTTTCTGACCCATACTCCTAAGCTAGCGTTCACAGCAAGAAGTTCAACGCAAAATACTCCTTTGCTGACATGAAACCAGTGGCACCGGCATCCGTATTTAAAATTAACATAACATCTGCATATCATTAATTATTTCGACGATTTAAGTCTCTCTACGAAATTTAAAAAAAAATGTTATTTAAGTAACGGTTTGCAGTGAAATATTCATATATGTGTGGCGCGCACGCTAATGGTATCATTTAATCAATAATCTGAAATATTATAGAAAAACGTTGTTGTCGGTTTTGTTAATACTGTTGTCGATTTTACACCATTCAGATCAGCGTAGAGTGGCAATTAAATATGACGTTCTCGGTAAATTCACGTTAGTTTGTTTCAACAAAATTATGCTGGAAACGGTAGTTTTCAGCAATTTAATAAAAGAGTAAATTATACACATGTTTGCGAATAGTTCAAAACGGTTATTTTTTAAGCATCTTCTTAAAGTAAACATAAAAAGTTTGATTTTTTAAAGCAATTTCAAAATAAAGATAACATAATCAAAAAAATAAAGTTCACATTTTCAGCATTTTTCAGATATCTGAAAAAGTAAGTAGGCTGTACTTAAAATTTCTTTTTAAAATATTATTGAGCACTAAAGTATAGAACTTTACCCGAATTTAATCTACATTCGTAGCTTTTAAGCTACAATATTCCCATGCAAATATTCGAAAACGGGCAGCCTGTGTTGTGTTATATGTTATTTTGTAAATACCCTAACGCAATGTATACACTTGTATAGCTTTTACGACATGTAATAATATATAAATATCCAGATATGTATTTAATTGTTAGGATTCCATTAATATTATGTAACTTCTTATAGTATTTAGTATCTTCAGACTTTGTAATGAAACTGACGTGAAAGCTTCTACGCTTTATTTACTTTATAAGTATGGTGTGAAATGCTAAGTTTGACATTATAATGTTACCCAAGGTTAATTGGTTGATATACTTTCAATTCAGACATCGGTAGAAACCATTATTCGTTTTAAATTTTACGTTAAGAGAAAACTTTTTAAAGTATGTGAAGACGCGAATATCCTTGACATGTAATAGTAAAATTTAGCCTGAAATGTTTTTTCGCGCTAGGCTTGCATTAAGCAATTCCTCGGTTCGAATTCCAAGGTGGGCGGAACTTTTCCGCAGCCTTGGCGATTGGTATCGGGTTCGGTAAAACCATTAGGCACCAAATTAACTGGGTACTGTTGAAAACTACATACCTAAGAGGTAGAGTAACAAAATAAACACGTTACCAAGACACGCAATTACACAATGGTTGCTACGCAAGTACAAAAAGCGGGCTCCAACTTTCTAAACCGAATCCGGGTCAAGTTGAGCAATGCACCGCCAGACGCAAGCCTACAAAGAACCAGTGTCTACACCGGTAGGTAAAAAGAGGTCACAGATAATACATACACACACATATATACAACACTTTAACTCAGTTTTCAGGACATTCAATGTGCGGAAAAATCAGATCTTAGTCTCCCACCACTCATTTCTATGCCGCACACCTAAAAAGAAAAACCCTCTTAAAGAGCGAGTAAAAACAAATAAACGAGAAAAAAACTATATTACGTTATAAATAATTGTAAAATTTATGTTTTTACTTTTTGACCATCTCGTTACGAATCCATTAGGTCAAGTTTCAATACACATTGTTTATAAGCAAGAAATTATATGCAAGCCTGTGTTTTGCACTTATGCAAATAGTAGGTTATTAGATCAAATAGCAAAGCACGACACAATTTAATTATATATAAAGCCTTTATTTTATTTGATTTTTTAATATACTTTTGAACTGTGAAGTGTATTTATTTGTGAACTGATAAAGGCTAAAAATTTCTTAAGGGGTAGTAGGTAGTAGGCCTGGCTACTTCATTGATATCTTATCCTACAACCCTTCATCGCTTCACCCAAATGTAAACCTTCATTAAAATAACCTGGTCCTATAACTATACAATTTATGTTCCGAAGTGCGTCCTGAGCGAGTGCAAGAAATAATCCACGGAACTTCACAAATCGAAGGCTTGCATACATTCAAGGAGCATCGCGAACAGATATATATCATAATATACAATAATATTTTTGTGTATTTTAAAACTCAGGGTACTTTATTCTTGAGCCATTTTCATATTTTTGAAACTCCCCGTATACGAAGGGAGATACTTAAACGTTGGCAAGTGCATTTTGAGTTTTAGAAGATACACGAACTTTTATCAAGAATAGAATTTTCTGATAAATGAATAATAAAACAATTTTCCATATGTGTCCAAATGCATTACAGACACTGTGTAACATTATAAGCAATAATAAAGCGGTCAGTATTGTAACACAATGACAGATACTCTGATTTTCTGATAAATGGATAATAAATAACTTTCCATGTGTCCAAATTTATGACGAACATTATAAGTAAAAATTAAACGTGTTAAATTATGCCAATAAAACGGTCGGCATTGCAACAATGCAATGACATAATTTGTTTAATCAGGTATATTCTAAATGACACAAGCCTTCAACTAGAAAACGAAGAAATATTAAAAACTACTTTGAAAATTGTTTTTGCTATAATGTAATGATATACATCACTGAAATAGGAAAATATCGTTTTTCCTCATGATGGCACAGCCAACTACGAGTTCCATATAAAAGAATACAATTTTATGACGTAACTCGAAATTTAACACCTTTTTTGAAAAACCGACTAAGCCACTGCATTCCCATCAAAAAGGTTCCTGAAAAACGTAGAAATTACTTTTCTCTATTTTTCTAAACAAGCGAGATATATCCACAAAACGAAAAGTCGGAAAATCAAACTTTAGTTTCTAACTCGAAAACAAAAGATGATAGGTTTGCACCATAAGCCTTTCTCGAATACGATATCGAGGAAGGCAGTCCATTTTTCCATATCTTCTATAATTATCGAGATTTCCTATAAAAACATCGAAATTTGCTCACCCTGTACGTTACGATACAATTAAGATGCTTGTTCTAAATCCCTTACAATTTTATATTTAGACTAAAAGTCTTCTTTAACTACCTAATTACTACTGATCTGTGTTTTGTTCCAGACTTGACGTAAAAGGATGCAAGCAGAATCTGCTAACGAATATTCCTGTGAGAAATAGAAGTTCTTCGAATGCTTTCCAACTAACGCCTCACGCATCGTCTCCACGGGGAGGCTTGGAACAACGGCGCACATCGCAGACCCCAGCTTCAACCTTGAAGATAGTGAGATCTGTTTCAAGGGAGAGCGTGCGTTCTTCACACCATTGCACTTGTCCATGCCTCAATGCTCCAGTAAGCTATGATTGTTATTTAATTTTTAGGAATTAGGCGCTTCTGCTGTAGTCAGAGGAAGTATTATATTTTTTACTTAGTATTTTCTAGATCATAATTTAAATAATTGCTAACCCAAACATTAATATTTTGTACAATCTAAATTTCGCATTTCACAATTACTATAATTATAAAAATTTAAAATTCCGTTAATATAAATTAACTTCAAATAGTTGAGATATTCTTTTAAGGAACTACATTTTTCCCAGTTCAATGCCTGAACTTCTTGTATCATTAAGATAAACTAAATGCCAAATTTAGTTTGACATATTTAAAAACAGTTAAGGTTCAATGATAGTGTAGCCACATGCTAATTGAAACCTGGATCTGAGTAACTAATTAAACAGATAGTATTACCAATGCCTTCGCGCTCAGGGCCGTATTAGCCATTTTCCTGAATACTTTACGTTGAGTGCGCCGGCAACACTAAGCTGTCCTATTGTTATGCAAACAAGAGCACCAGGCAAAGAAGACCAAAAACTTGTATTCAATATATCTTTTATAAACATCTTCCATGTTTACCAATACATGTACCGCACTACTTCGAATACCACGGTTATTGATGTATTCTTGGTAGCTTTCGATTCGAAAACCCACAACATTTAATAGAAGAATCTGCAGTTTTGTTTTTAAGATTTCAAACTATAAAATTGCAAAACCTAAAACAATTGTATAAAATTTAGGTTATAAAAAATATAATTCAAACTGAAATGTTTGGTCAAATTCTATAAACATATCAAAATTAGTCACAATAATTATAAAGACAAAACGATTTTAAAAATGTAAAGAATATATAATACTACTGGCATAGTAACATTCACGAAATAAACCTTACACCAAAAAAATTAAACAAAAACTGTGCAAATTTTAGAAAATATTTTTTTGGATCGTCTAAGTTTTTAGAAAACAACAAATTTTAAAAACTAGAGTTTTAGAAAGAAAACTATTTTAGACGCTACTAAAGCAAGGTGCACTTAAAACTTAATTATTTTTTTTACAAAAATCGTGGCCCGAAAAACCGCCTTTTCTCCTTAATAAATTTTCCACATTGGGGAAAGTTTATTTTCTGATTCTCCAATCATCGAACCTTGAAATATAACATTTGAACAAAATTAGTGAAGCCGTTTATGCCGTAGTTCATGTGCACACATGCACAGACCCATTCCATGTACGGACACATTTAATGTCATAAATATTTCAATTCGTGAGAAAAGTTCTTCTAAATTTGTTATGAAGAAACATGACAACTCAATACAGTTATATCATGTAATGTATCTCCTTCCAAAGGTACTTCTGAAGATACTATAGCTTCAGATTAATTCATAACGGTAGAATACACAAAATACACATAATTTCATTATAACAGAAGGAAGTAGAAGTCTGAAAATTGTGTCTAACAATTAAATAGTGTATCTGTAGATTGTCCATTGCAAATATGCTTTTGAAATGTAAAAACCATGTGGGAAACTGGCCTAAGAGAAGTAGTAGGTGAAATGAGAAGATAAAAACTGGATATACTCGGTTTAAGCGAGACGCGGTGGACCAGAAGCGGGATGACAGTGACAGAAGACGGGGGAGGGTTTACCTACGCATGCCGGAAAGACGGCGAACCGCATTGGAGGGGCATGGGCATCATATTGTCGAAAACCGTGAAGAAAGTTATGTCGCATAGAATCATCACAGACAAATTCCAAACACGTATTCGACCAATTACGACCGCAACACTAGCCCACATCAAGAAACGAGAAAATGTAATGTTAATGGACGACCAAACGCGAAGATAGGACGTAAGAACGCGGGAATAGAAAATATCATAGGTAAACATGCCGCAGGAGAAGAGGCAAATGACAACGGCGAAAAGTGTGGGAATTTTGGGCTCATTGGTGGCTGATTATTTATTCATAAATGTGTAATAAGGTCTCATGGTGTCACCTGACCAACGGACGGAAAACCAGATTGACCATTTCGTCATTAGCCGGAACTGGCGGGGATCGTTACAGCACGTGCACAACGAGCACGGAGCAGATATCGGTAGCCAGAAGCACCTCATAGTTGCTAAAGTTCGCTTGAAGGTCGCCGCAGTCCAAAAACAAGATAACATACGGAAAATAAGGTTTTATCTAAGGAAATTGGACCAACAGGAAGTGAATGGACAGTTTGTAATAGAACCATGAAACAAACTTGAAGCACTAACAGATCCTGAAGCCGGTGAAAATGCAGTAGGCAAGGTAAGTGAGGTTAAAGACGTCAACCAAAAGTAGGCCACTGCTAAACAACTCTTTGAGAACACCTGCGACAAAGTAATTGGATATAAAAACCCCAGCAGAAAGTAATGGATTCAGAAAGTTTATAAGAATGTATATAAACTAGAAGACAGCACAAAGCAGCGATAAACAACAGTTAAACCAGGGCTCAGAAAAGAGCAGTGACTGCGGAGTATTCACAAGCAAACAAGGAAGTACAAAAGAAGATAAGAAGGGACAAAAGGTTTTTTGTAGAACAAATGGCAGCGCAGGCACAAGAAGCAGCAAACACGGTAAACGTCAAAGAACTTTGCTACATAATCAAGAAGATATCAAAGAAGAATTATAACCAAGGTAAGCCAATCACAACCATAGACGGAAAACTCCTGATATCTCAACAACAATAAATGGAACGGTGGCAACAACATTTTACGAATATCCTAAATACCTTTTCAGAAAAAATTGACGACGAACAAGCAGAATAGAGGAGCAAAAAAATCAGGCTCTTCTATACATACACAAACCCCTAATAAAAACGAAATTCTAGAAGCAATTAAGCAAATGAAGAGAGACAAAGCGTCAGACATCGACAATATTACATCAAAAGTACTGAAAACATATTCTGGAACCGTTATTGCAGCATATCTGAGAAGAGGAAACTATACCGAATGAAAGGAACGAAGGAATACTAATAAAGCTCCCAAAAAACAACTGGAGAGGACTCGCGCTGCTTCCAATATGCACAAGCTACTAGTAAGATAGTTTTAAACAGGTTAAGGCAGCCAATAGACACGAAACTGCGACAATAACAAGCAGGTTTCAGAGAAAGCCGTTCTACCACAGACCAAATAAATACATTAAAGATAATAATTGAACAGTTCCGCGAACATCAATCACCACTATACATGCTCTACATCTTCTTCTTCTTCTTCTTCTTCTTCCTCTTATTGTAGGCCAGTGGCTGTTATAACCACAAAGTGGTTCTGTGAGCCCTCTTTGCTCTTAGGCCGGGTAGGTGGCTAGCCTTGCCCGTCGAAATTGAGGAAGAGTTCCCTTATTAGGGGTTAACGACTACCACAGATGTTAGCGTGGTAGCCGGGGAGCGTACGATTTTTAAAATTCATCTATAGTATCTACCGGGATTCGAACCCGGGCCGGCCGCCTTCATCGACTTCGAAAAAGTCTTCGATTCACTGAAACGAAAAAAAAAATTGGCAAGCCGTGGTGTCAGTGGACATTCCAAGGAAGATCATAGAAATAACTAAAACATGTACACAAATTACACTTGTAGAGTGGAACACCAGGAAAAATGTCACAACCAATTAGCGTGAAATGCTGGAGTAAAACAGGGATGCCCTCTGTCTCCCATACTTTTTATTATAACACTAGACAGCATACTTCAGGAGAGAACTAGCGGCAAACCTTGTCCATTAACAAACAAACAAACAAACAAACGAGGCATACACCCTGCTCGAGCAGTTAGACATCGGCGATGATCTCTGCCTTCTAGCGCAAAAACTACAGAAGCAAGGAAGCGAAATTAAATTGCCTGAAAGCAGGAGCAGCAGAAATAGGACTAAAAATATACCCAAAGGAAACTGAGTTTAGATGATCAAGAGATACAACAGTGGATAGGTTCTGCTACTTGAGGAGTATGGTGAACGAAGGCGGGGACTTTTAAATCCATCGTTTCATCAGTCAGTGTTAGTTGCTAGCCGAATTGATCAGACTTTTCTCGCAAATTAAAATAACAACCATGGGGAGTGTGTGGTAACTATAATCCCTACTGTCTGAATTATGCTTTAAAACCAATACTACATCTTTACCGTCTAAAATAAATTTAAGACACTCCAAAAGAACAAAAGGGTACCCATAGCGTAGGATGGGGCAGGTGATTCTATATTTCTGTCACTAGAGGTAGATGTCAATCCGATAATTGTTAGGCGACACTTGGTGATATAAGCCTGGAGACAACGTGGAAAGCTTTCCAACAGGATAAGGGCTTTCCTGGATTTGATCGTTTGTAATGCTCTGCTTACCAGGAAATTGACTTATCTGCGTTCATCTATTTTTTTTTAAATTTCCCCGTTGTTATTTTTGTATTCAATTTCACCTCCTAGCAGCTACATTTTTATCCTAGTTGCTAACAAATCTGTAAAAAGCTTTACCCAGAACTTTCCTCGTCGACATTGTGATACTAAATAATTTTAAAAATGGAATTAAGTTAGGAATAAAAATATCTTCACGTTTCTAATAAATTAAATAAATTTTCAAATAAAAAAAACGTTACTAGTGGTCGAATTCGAACGGGCTATTTCTACCTGAGCTACGGAGCACATACCCTTCGAATTCCTGCGTTGCAGCTGTATTAAGTAACGCACTAGTTTGTTGCTCTTTTTTGTATCGTACAACATTTATTCTGTATCTATTTGGGCCCATTTTTCGTAAGAATAAAGCCTGCGCTATGTACAAATTATTACCTGTATTTATTGCTAAGTTAAATAAAAAATAAACAAAATTGTATGTTTTTCAGGTGCTCACCCTGTGTATATTTGTCTGAAATTTTCATGCCAGGTAGATATATAATGTGTATGCAAAATATTGTCTTTCTCCGACAAATAGTTTTTAATTATACCGCCAACAGGCAGACAGACAGACAGACAGAGAGACAGACAGAAAGAAGGAATTGAGAAAACCTGTTTTTCGTTATCTAAGGACCCTGAAACGTGAAGATCTGAAGAAATCTCGAAAGGTTATTTTTTCGCGATTACAATACTTCCTTCGTCTTTTCGACGAGGGAAGTAAAAATATATCTATTGACTCCTCTACTACCTAATAATTAAATGTTTAGCTTATTGTTCGAAATATTCAAAACTTTATTTACTAAATATGTTAATTAATTGTTCCATTTACAATTATATTCGAATAATATAAGGATAAACATCAAATAAGGCTTTCTTTAGAACCAAATACTATAATTTTGGCCTTTGATGTAAATACAATCTATATACATTTTATTTGTGTATCATTACCTGCATTCTTATACAATACTTAACCTGAATAATCGTTTTTAACACTTAATATATTCAGTACGCGTTTAAATACCCTGACCGGTAACGTCACGGCGACGATACAACAAAAAGAACGTCAATTGCACAGTATAGTGCAATCCTATTACAATTTTGACTGCTCTTAATATGGCTGAAAATGCATAGAAAGCGCCCTAAATAAACATAAAACAAAAAGCCTATGAGGGCAGACGCAGTTTTCAATTTCGTCATTTTGAAAGGTTAGGGCCATGAATATTTAAGTCGTGCACAATTCAAAACGGCAAAATTCATATTATTATAAATATTAAAATACATAATACATTTCAAAACAGCGCAAGTACATAATAACGTAATTGGAAGCCGGCGAGCTTGAGTTTCAAGTGATTGCGCCGGTTGTATGTCAACCGTGGCTAGTCCAGCTATTTGCAGTTGTGAGTGCGTGAGAGAGGGAGATCCGTGACGGGTAACCGTGGTGTGGAAAAGATGAAAAGCTGGTTGCCACCTAAACGACGGAAGGCACGGTATGTCTTGGAGATGCAGCCACAAATTGATGCCGAAAGAGATGCCTCAGACCATCTCAACGATGCAGTACGTCATGGCACTTCGAAGATGAACTTATAAATCAGTTTTGTAGATCCAACTACATCCAGGCGCTAAAACTTGCTTAGTCTGTCTATCTGTTGGCGGTATAACTCAAAAACGATTTGTCGGAGGAAGACGATATTTTGCCTACACATTATATATCTACCTGGCATGAAACCGAGAAAATTGCGTTCAAATATATACAGAGTGAGCACCTTAATTATGCTTTAACTCAATAACTATTAGTTAAATAAAAGTAATAATAATAAAAGCACATAGCCCAGGTTTTTACCTTTCGCGCAAACAACATATTTGGAACCCAACATATACACGGTGAACACCTTAAAAATGGAGTTCTTGCTTTCCTTTGCTATTTCTAACATTTTTAGTTTAAAAACTTCCATTTGCGAGACAAGTTTCGTATAAAGCCCTTTACAGATTTTCACCTTTGAAATTGATTATTTGGTTAATTCCTTTACGAATAAAGGCTTTTCTTTTGCGACAAAAGCATCCGTCTGTAAGTCACCTGATCGCTTTTACTATTACTCTACCTCTATCACTTCTCGTTTAACCATCAGTTCTGCCCTCATTCCTCTATCTAAGTGTATATTCAAACCACTATGCAATACATAAGCAATTCTAGGATGTCATACTGCTGCGTCAATTTTTCACTTGTTTATCACACGTGTATGGGTAAAGCACGATGCCCTACATGGAAATACAAAGATAACCGATTCTCATTATTTTAATTTTAAATTTTTTTTCGTATAATGCACAACCGGCAATATTTTCTTACCCTATACAATTTATGTACTATAATCGATCTGTAGGCTATTTCTTGTGGCACAACAACGCATTTTAGACTTTGTATTGCGTCGAAACAACGATACAACCTTTTTTAGTTTCCTCGTCTAAATGACGAAGGAAGTACTGTAATCGGGGAAAAATCACCTTCCGAGATTTCTTCATATCTTCACTTTTCAGGCTCCCTAGATGACGAAAAGTAAGTCTTCTTAATTTTGTCTGTCTGTCCATCCGTCCGTCGTCCATCCGTCCTTCGGTCTGTCTGTCTGTCTGTTGCCGGTATAACTCAAAAACTATTTATTTGTTGGAGAAAGACGATATTTTGCACAAACATTATATATCTACCTGGCATGAAACCGAAGCGATTTCAGACAAATATCTACAGAGTGAGCACCGTAAAATAATACAATTTTGTTTATTTTTGCTTTAACTGAGAAATAAAAGAAAATAACAATTTGCATATAGCTCAGGCTTTACCCTTGATAGAAATGGAACCCAACAGATACAGCGTAAATGATGTAGGGCAGAAAAGAAGTCCACGAAAAATGCATTTTATTTAAGGCAGCACGGACGAGAAGTGCTCCGTGGCGCATGTAGGGAACGGGCGAAACGCTTGCAATATCCGCCAAACGTTGAAATCGCATCCACAGCCGCCTACCTTCGAATTGGACGCCTGGTAATGTTTTCTTTTATTTGAAAATTAATATAATTTACATTAACAAGTGTTTCATTCTCTTGTTTCAGCATTATTAGAAACGTAAAGCTTTTGTTACCCCTTGTTTCCTTTGATTTTTAAAATTATTTAGTGTCACAACGTCCACTTGCGACGTTTTACAGATTTTCTTCTATAGTACATTTGCGTGGGAATCACATAGACAGATAAGGCACTCCTACATTTTCTCGTCAGATTTTACGTAGATATATTAGCATTGGTAACGAACGTTCATTGTTAAATCTGTTTTTATTAAAAAATAACTAGAGTTGGGATTTTCATTTGAAAAATATAGCTACTTTATCTTGACTAATGCGCTATGGCTAAATACATTCTTAACGGCTAACGACCATACACAATAAATGATGCCGAACTAACTAGAAGTTAGTTAATTTTCATTTAAATCTCACCAAATACGCAAGCATTAATTTATTACCGTTTTCAGGGTATTGCTAACATCAATCTGCCAGTTTAGTGATACGTTGATTTCTAATTTCTTTCACTTCTTGTGAGCTTCAGCACGCTTCGTGAAAGACCAGGAAACTAATTCCATTATTTATGTTGACACCGTTCAGCTTTGATATATTAACCGAAGCAATTTGTATGATAGTGATTTTCGTTTTCGAACTAGACGAGCAGTCGCTATAAGATCTAGTAGATTTTATCTTTTATACGTATGGTCTAAACATAGAGAACTATACATTTAAGATTTAATTTTATACGTACTGATATATTAATAACTAAGGGATGTCGTTATTAATTAAGGAAATTAATAAATTTACTGCTCCACGGATACGTTCTCCAGTACGTCCACTGCAAAACAATTTGTCGTTAGAATCTTTCTGAAAAGATATTTACAAATAAATTAAATTAAATTGAAACATTTGATAATTTCAATAAAACCTTTGCTTTTAAGAAAAACGAGTAGTTTAGAAAAGTTTATATGTTTACAATACGAGATGTCCCATTTTCGATGGATGAAACGGAAATATTAGTTACTATTAAAGATAACACTAAATGACTTGCACATTATAGCATTCACTATCGAGAGGAACACGATGATGAAATCAGAAATTTTTTTTTTTCGGTTACCGAGCTGCAGTGAAAATTTCAACATTTCTATTCGACGTCTCAGTTCATTTTTTCCAAATTTAAAGAAAAAACAAGGTATGCATTCTTCTTGCACTTCTTTAAGTAGATTGGTATAATCTAGTCAAAATTAGTGTATCATTTGTATCATGCTTTTCTCGCAAATTTGACCAAAAATGTGCAAGCCGTTTTATTCTAGCTGTAATAATAACGAAGATTTCCATTTAGTAATCTTATCTAAAATTATTACATCACGAACATTGTAGTCCCCCTCATTTTAATAAGCATTTCAGAGCCTTATCAACTTTATACAGCGAACCATCTCTATAACGACTACGGCCATAATTTTTTCAATGCGAGGGACAGCTGTAGTTTAATCCAGACGATAAACATCTCTTCAGGTAGAACAATGCTGAATTAGTTGCGATATCTCATGAAGTTACTTACTGAACGTTATACTGCTTTACATACCTATGTACATTTAATTCATATGTCAGTTTGATTCATGTTTTCGAAGTGGGATTCAAGAAAATGATGAATGAAAACAAAAATTACGTGCTTTAGCTCATACGTTAAACGTCGGCAAAACTAAATCTATATAATTATACAAAACCACCACAACATTTTGCAGTGACAAATTATTTTTAAAGGTTTATGTATACATCCACTTTACCTATAAGAAAATGATCGGTAGTTGTCTCATAAAACATAGATAAAAATTGTAAGTACAATTTTTGAAAAACGCTGAATTTGTAGTAAAACGACATGTTCTTAATAGCAGGTGTGTAACAAAAACCTTAAAATTAGCTAAAGTGACAAGCAAACGCCACTTGAAGAAATTTCTGTAGCTAATTTGACTTCTTTTATAACCAGCCTTGTTTTAAAATTAAAAATTCAGTGCCTCCCTAAGGTTTTTTTGAAATTGTTAACTCTGCTTTATGAGAAACTGCAAATTTGAGGGAAAAAACCCTAGAGGAGTTTTAGGCTTCTTTTATGTTATGTATCGAACGACTTCCGGGTTTGGACCGTGTAATTTTTGAAATAGAAAAACCCAACATTTTCTAACCGTCAGAAGAGGCTTTGCTAAAAGATAAGCAAACCAGAACGGTAACTCAACGGGTTAACCACGACAGAGGCGAAACACTTATACGAATCGGAAGACAAAAAGCGAAATTTATAGTAAAGAATAGTCGCGGTTGGATGGGCTGAAGTTAGTGCTTTCCACATGGAAGAAATAGTGTGGCCTTCATATCGATTGAGATTATTGGAGTGTATGTAAATTTCAATGGCTTCGCTAATCTTCCTTTCCTTTATGTTATAATTATAAAGTACCTGCAAAAGCAATACTGTTGGCTTAAGAAACACCCAGTTATTTATAGATAACATTTTATTTTTATAGTACGAATTTAACTTAATCTTCACATACCGGACACCGTCAAGCTTGACTCTCATCGCTGTCCGCTATTATATCGGACGATCAAATACATTTTAGCTTTAGCTATCCATGAATATTTTAGTAGTGTCTATAATTAATCCAAATGAACAAGTGAATGTATTGTATTTATAAACTGTCAACAATAATGATTAAACATCAATTACCTTGATATTTTTATTAAAAACTAATTTATACTACAACACAAAAAGCTTTCCTTGTTGAGGCAATTTTTGCACATGTCAAAATTTTAATGAAGAAGCAAGTTTTCAATTTCATAGTATATAACAGCATTTCAAGAGAAATTTCCAGTAATATGACAAACAGTTTGTCAATATTTTAAACCATACTGTGAAGATATTCAGAGATATCAGCAAAAAATCATGGAGCCCTTTATAACTCCTCTGCATGAGGATGAGCTTGGAGAAGGATTTTTCCAACAAAATGGGGTTGCAACTGACACAGAATATGACACGCTTGAGCTGTTACGGGAGTATATACTCTAACACTGTTTTTATTATTATTGTTATACTTGCAGTTATACAGGCAGTTATGCAGACGTAAGTATTTTTAAATGAAAATACATCTTAAATACTACCTGAAAGCTGGATAGCGCAGTTGGTAGAGCGTTAGGCTTACATTAAGCAAGTCCTGGGTTCGAATCCCACTATAGGTGGAATTGTTCCGCAGCCTCGGCGGTCGGTATCGGGTCCATTCACAGCTGTACACTAAATTAACGGTGCTCTGCTCAGAACCACAGACCTAAGAGATAGAGTAACACGGTCAACACATCACCATGACACACACTTAACAGAATTGTTGTTGTGCAAGCACAAAGGTGAGCTCCAACTTGGTGATACTTTACATTTTGAATTTTTCGCAGTTCTAGATTCAGACTACTTGACTGTTTTTGTCCAATGTGAGAAAAAATTGTTATCCACGTGCTTCGATATATGCACGTGTTGCAGTGCAATCTGTTCTTGTTCGCCGGCAAAACCGAACACCTTTGCTCACTAATCTAAGTATGATATATCTCGGTTTTGAGGTGAAATGGTTAAATGATTCAGCACCACCTGTAACTACGATACACCGTTTCCAATCGTAAGGTTAACTGTCTGAATTTAACTCTTTACCAAATTATTAAGAAATAGCCCTATTTGACTTTATTATATCGAGTCCAAAACTGCTACATCGACGTTTAAACAGGATATTGCCCCTACATTAGCTTGCAGTAATTATAAACCAACACAACCTAGTGTACTACTGTTTGACCTTGTTTTTACTTCCTTCATTTAAAAGACGAAGTATTGTAATGGCGAAATATCACCTTCCTAGATTTCTTCAAATCTTCACGTTTTAAAGTTTCTAGATGACAGAAAACAGGTTTTCTCAATTTTGGTCTGTCTGTCTGCGTCTGTCTTTCTATTGCCAGTATAACGCAAAAACTATTTAGTGTAGGAAGACGATATTTGCCATGCGGATTATATGCCTTCCTAGCATGAAACTGAGAAAATTTCGGTAAAATATATACAGGATGAGCACCTTAAAATAATAAAATGTTGCTTATTTTTGCTTTAACTCAAGAACGATTACTTAAATTAGAGTAATATTTTGCATATAGCCTAGCTCAGGTTTTTACCTTTGACAAAAAGGGCATATTTTGAACCCAAACATATACAGGAAGAGCATAATAAAAAATAAAACTTTTTATTACATAAAACTGTTTATTTTTGCTATAACTACGACACATATAGGAGTAATAATTTGCACATAGCTCAGGCTTTATCCTTGACGAAAACCCAAACGTTACAGCGTAAATGTTGTAAGAGGTAAAAAGGGGTCACGAATAAATACGTTGTGTTTAATGCAGCTGCATAACAGAGATTTGAACGATTCTGCGTTGCAGCGTGCGACAAATGGTCGGGCGTTGAAATCGCAAACGCGAAAGCTGAAGTTCGAATTCCACCGCTGGTAATGTTTTGTTTCGAAAATTGATGTAGTTCGTATTACCAAGTGTTTGCTTTTATTGTTTTAGTATTATTAGGAACGTAAGATATTTTTACCCTTAGTTTCCTTTAATTTTTAAAGTTGTTTAGTGTCACAAGGTCAACCTGCGAGGGAAGTTTTGAGTAAAGCCCCATACAGGTTTTTATTAATTGCCATCTCAAATACTTGGCGAATAGGCAATTGTCTTCTCTTAAATTTAAACGTAAGATTAGTTTCAACTACAATTAGGTCAATCTCGGGAAATAAACCCTTTGTCTTGTGGCTTGACCACATTTACAGTTTTAGACAATTACTGTATGTCTATCGAGAAACGAATGTTATTCCATTTTGTAGCAGCTGAAAAACATTTAAATTTCTGAAAAATATAAGAATTTTCATTTTTTTACGGTCGATTAGACTCTAAGTGTAACTACAGATCAGAAGCCCGTTACAAAATCGTAATAATCATTTTTACTTCCCTCGTCTGAAAGACAAGGAAAGGATTGTAATCACAAAAAAATTACCTTCCGAAATTTTTAGTGAAAGAATTATCAGCATTGCTTTATTGTTGTGAAAAATATAATTTATTTTCAATTCCGCGATTTGGTTTAAACGCACCCCGCTTCGGCACGAAACTTAATACATGCCCGGCGTGAAGGTTAAGTCAGCTGTAACGCAATGATATGAGAAGAGCTCCGTAGACTTGTAAGAGATTGCTGAATATTTAGATTGCATTCGCAGACACTGCGGTTGCAATCCCACCGGTAACGATTTTTTTTTTGAAAATTGATGTAATCCGCATTCCAGTGTTTTCTTTTATTGTTTTCGTATTACTTCGAACGTGAAAGCGTATTTATATCCAGATTCCTATAATTTTTAATTATTTAGTGTCACGCTGTCCACTTGTGAGGGAAGTTCTGAGTAAAGCCGTTTACAGATTTTTGTATTTAAAAAATTGTCGATTAATTTTTTTTGTTGAGTTGCTGATTTACAATCTACTCAAAACTAGATTACAAAGTATTAAGTAAATGTGTCACTTAGCTTGATGTAAAGAACCATCCATTGATGTGTCACCGGGATTGTAGATTAAATTAAATGAAGGAAGTGCTATAACGAATTTACATTTTAATAACTTTGCTTTACAAAAAAGAAGGAAAAACCGGTGCACTAGAAGTATCGACAAACTTATCAAACAAACGACCTGTGTGTAGAGGGTGGGCCTAAAATATGTGTGCATGGCTTATCCATAAATTCCTGGGCCCAAAATAAAATATATCTATATCAAAGTCGTTTCGTTAGACCAGTATTCTGGTTAAAATTTTTCTTTAAAAAATTTTATTTTGCTAAGAGCAATGTAAGTTGAATTAAATCGTGGTATTTTGAGCCCAAAAATCTGTGATTAAGCCATGTCCACATGGTTTGAAGGCACTCTATATATATGGATCTTCCATGTTCACCATTGGGTTTTCGCTTATTTGACAAGAACGGTTAAATTGGAACAACGCTGCTAAATTTTATACTGTCTATAATATAGTCCATATCAAAGTTTTTACTCATTAAATGTTTAGAAAAATCATAATCATGCTTAGGAATATGACAGTGAGAATTTAATTTCTGCTACGTATAATCACGGAATTCTTAAAGTAGAGGTTTTATTATCTTTGGAAGCATTGCATGCTCGCAACCGCAAATGTCTTTTAAGACTATAAAATCTACTTACGATAACACCCAAGTTCTTTATCGTTTTAATGTTACAGAGCGAAGTATAACGTATTACTGGGAGGATTACATTTTCGCAGGAAATTTATGTTATTGGTTGCATTACTTTCCAAGAAAGTTTGATTTCAACTAAAATATATAATCATTCCAGCAAGTTATTGACAAAGTTAAAGCTGCATTTTTTTATGTAATGATGCCAACGAAATAAATGTTTAAAGATACCTAATACCTAAATAACAGGATGTGTATTATTCGTAATACGTCCAATACGTAATAATTAATAAAGTCAACATTATTGTATTTGAAAAAGAAATAAAATTCTTATAAAGCGTTCCTTAATAATTATAAAAAAATGATCTTTTTGAAGAAATATTTCATGATGCTAAGCTGTAAATGTCAACGTGAGAAATAAAGTTTATTTTTATTTGGTTGCATCTCTTATGTTAAACTGTCAAGGTACACTGAAATTTATATATTTTTTATTTCAATATTTGGGCATTTTCTAAAATTAATAAAGTAATATACAGGCTGTTTCCTAAAAAACGCCGCAACCTATAACTCCGTTCTTTAAAATTTTAGACCCAACAAACTATATATATTCTTAAATGGCAAGACAACAGCCCACTTTTGACATCGCCCGTTTGTAAATAGCTTTCAACTGTTTTGAGCAACAATGTTCAACTTTTTTATTTTAAATGGAACACCCTGTATATTTTTAGATATTTGGATTCAGGATAAAATTCTGCATGCAGTAGTATGCTTCATTTGTTTTTTGGACACTTTTTTTTAATATTGCATGTAGACAGTCGTACAGTACCATAAAATTTTCAAGTGTGCCGTGGAAAACAATCAGAATGTTGAAATATTTTATTGGAAACAAATTTAAACAAAACTACAAAACGTATCTACAAGTATTGCTCAAACTGACCGCCACCTTGTTGAACACACAACTGACATCTTCTAGTTACTCCATTGGTCGCATTGATAATCCTCTGCCTCAGAATTTCTTCGTTTTCTGGACGTGTTAGATAAAATATTTCAACATTCTGATTGTTTTCCACGGCACACTTGAAAATTTTATGGTACTGTACGATTGTCTATATGCAATATTAAAAAAATATTTTAAACATTTCTAAGTGTCCAAAAAACAAATAAAGCATACTACTGCATGCAGAATTTGATCCTGAATCCAAATATGTAAAAATATACAGGATGTTCCATTTAAAATAAAAAAGTTGAACATCGTTGCTCAAAACAATTGAAAGATATTTACGAACGGGAGATGTCAAAATGTAGCACTTGTCTTGCCATTTAAGAATATATATAGTTTGTTGGGTCTAAAATTTAAAACAACGGAGTTATGGGTTGCGGCGTTTTTTAGGAAACAGTCTGTATATGGAAGACTATCAATAACGAGAAAATTTGAACAAAAAAAATAAAAATATAGTACGTCTAGCGAACTAAAGCTACAGCCGATTACAACAGGTAGTTGAGTGAAGCCATAGTAAAGTATTCACATCCTCTTCATGATATCTTTGTTCAGCACTTTCGTTCTACTCAAACAGCGCATAGACGGTTTGTCATACTTAGAACTTGTATTACGAGGCACAACTCCACCAGAAGCTTCCCGATAAACTTTACAAGGTGTTAAAATAGATCCTAAGTGAGCCGAATTTTTAATTAAAAGCAGCAAATAAAAATTGTGTTCAGTATTCTACATTTTAATATTCAATAATATCTTTCCATGCAATTCTCTGCTGGTCCTTCCCCGCTATATATTCTTACCTTTTGAGAATATATCATTTCAAGTTATTGGGTTTCTACATTTCCTACAGGTATTCCCACTATACGCTTTTTATTTCATTGGTGGTAGAGAAAAGAGAATATTGCAAATTGTTTAAACCTCGCGATGCTGTTAAAACAAATCTGAAGTCAAATTTAAGAATAATTGTAGGAGCAGCCTGCTCACCATGTAATGGTACGGTTATTCAGCCCTTACGTTGGGCACCGAAACTGCAATGCGGCCTTCTAATTAGCCCTATCTTTTACTCATTTACTGTATTATTAATTTATATAGCCCTTTGTTTGCTAGTTTGCACAGTCGCAGAAGCATAAAAATCGCTATTATCTCAAAATGGCTACGGGTCGGTCAATATTGCTCTGGCTGGCCTGCTGGTTATCGCCTGGAATGCTGAAATTGTGCATACAAACACTGACAGCAATAAAAACCAAACAGTTTATATGAAAAGAAATATAATCTGTAAAAGAAATACGAATACAGGGAAGTACCTTCACATAAAACGCAAAAATAATAAACGGTGTCAGAACTTCCAGGATATATCTATTAAATATATGTGCGTGGCTTACATTTAATTAGTGACGCAAGTCCCAACATAAAACTGCGTGAAAATGTTTTAATCCAACCACAAATCACTGAAGCTGGGCCTGGTTATTCGCCGCCCGCACGTTTAGCTATTTACTGATGCATGCATTTTCGGGAGCACTAAGAATGCTTGACTCAGATGTGGCGCTACGCTGTGGCCCCTTTGCGCGCTTTCACGGGTGTCGCAAGATTGCGCCATTAAGCGTCTGGTTTCCTCAATTTCACTGGTTCATACTGTAAATAATAATAATAATAATAATAGCTTTATTTCCACAAAAGTATACAAGTATAACTTAATAAAAAAAAAAGAGGAAACAAAACAAGATTTTGTGGGAATCTTAAGGTGAAGTCCCAGTATAGGAGATGAACTCCGTACTGATCAATACTTAACCTTACATAACAAGAGTTTAAAACCATACAAAACCTAATGCCTAAGCCTAAACTAACCTAAATTCTGTGTCGGCAGTAACTAAAAGTGAACTATAATACAATGCAATAAACAAATAGCAGAGCTTGCAACCGGATACATGTACAAACAAAAAAAAAGGAAAATGGTTACTTAATTAACTGTTCAGCGAATATGTGATTGAAAGTGTGGTTTTTAAAACTATGAATTGACAGGCTTTTGAGGGAGGAAGGGATAGAATTATAGATCTTGCCGATAGTGTACGAAAAGGACCGTTCAAAAAGAGCAGTACTATGCCGTGGAACGGTAATGAGCCCGCGATGTCTTAAATTAATGTTAAGTATATCTGTACGAAAACGAATTTTTTTATGTAAATAGATTGGTTTCTTCGATAATATTATTTTATGAAATAAGCAAGCCGACTGAAATCTATATCGATTATTAATATTTAGCCACCGTACTTCAGCGAGTTTGTGTGATATATGCTGAAACCTACGAATACCAAAAATGAATCTAAGACAAGAATTCTGAAGTGTTTGTAAACGTTTTTTATCGGTAGAATCTATACTAGCCCCATATATTGGAAGGCAATAGTTTAACTGCGATAAAATTATAGCATTACAGAGTATGGTTTTAATTTCCTTTGACAAATAACGCCTGTGTGGATATAAGAGCTTAAGTCCCATATAGCCTTTTTTGATACAAGCCGTAACGTGATCTTTATAACGAAAAGAATTGTCAATTACTAAACCGAGATCTTTAGCTTTATCAACAACAGGTAGTGCCTCTCCATTAATATGTAATTTAATAAGCTCCTTGGCTCTAAGGCAATCAAATTTTCTGCCAAAAAGTAAAACAAATGATTTTTTAGGATTTAAAAACAGAGAATGTTGTAGTGCAATTTTTATGTAAATTGTGATCCAGTGTTGATATGTGTAAATAAAGACCATATTATTATTATTATTATTATTATATAGCGATGCCAGTTCTTCATTTACAATCACCACTGCATTATTAATTTGATTAAGTGGACAAGAATAGATAAGCTGGTTATCGTCAGCATACATATGTAGAGTGCAACGATTAGCTGAACTAGCCAGCCTTATTGTATAAATACTGAATAGCAAGGGACCTAGAATTGATCCTTGTGGTACACCTTTGTCGATACTAACTCTCTCAGATAAAGTTGCCCCTAACTTTACTCTTTGAAACCTGTTTGTTAAAAAAGTTTGTAGCAAAGCTATCGCAGTCTGGCTTAGCCCAATGTATTTAAATAAAGAAAATAAGATATGGTGGTTAATTGTGTCGAAAGCCTTAGAGAAGTCAAAAAGTACTAATATCGATAAATTAGCTGCATCAATAGATCCAAGAAGATTATCAGTAACATCTAGTAGCGTAGTTGTGCAACTATAACCTGACCGGAAACCAGACTGAAATTCGGAGAAGATGTTACAGCTCTCCAAGTAATTACGTAGTTGTAAATCAATTATCTTCTCCAAGACTTTCGACAGAGTAGGAAGTAAACTAATAGGGCGGAGATCTTTATGTTCCTGTGGAGACGAGCACTTGGCCAAAGGAATAATGACAGCATCTTTCCATGCTTGAGGAAAAACACCAGTTAATAAGCATGTATTGATGATATGGGTTATATAATTTAAAATGTAAGGACAGCATAGCTTTAACATGAATATGTCGATCTGATCAGAGCCGCATGATTTAGTACGAATTTTATTTAACAAAGAATAGATTAAATTGTTATCGACCAGCTTGAACTCAAATAAATCAGGGAATTCATGAGTGGTGTTGTTAGTATAGAAATTTATAAGCTCAGAGATATCTATGTTTGAAGTAGGAATGCTGTTGACAAAGTAGTTATTAATCTCTTCTGCATTTAATAAGTGACGGGGTATGTCCACAGTCTTTTTATTTTGAATTTGCAAGGACTTAAGCTCCTTCCACATACCACTGGTGTCAGATCCACGGAGTGTACTGAAGTAAGCTTGCTTTTCATTGCGTAGGCACTGAGTTGTGAAGTTACGCAACTGCTTGTAATAATCAAAATGAGCAGGAAGATTAGTCTTTCTGTACCTAGTCTTTGCTTTATCCCTTAAACGCATTAGACGCTTCATATTATCGGTCACCCAAGGAGTTCGCGGTTTTGATGCTTTTCTGGTTACAAACGGCGCATGCTGGTCAAAAAGGGTTACGATGTAATTATTAAATATCGAGACCTTTTCATCAATGTTATCCACGTAATAGATACTATCAAGGGGCAGCGAGGCAAGGTCTTGATAGAACTGGTTATGATCAAAATATTTATAATCTCTATATGTAAGGAATTTAGGTGGAACAGCTGACTTGGCAACAGAAAGGACACAACTTACTAACTCGTGATCAGAGAAGCATACTGGTATTACTTTTGTGCTGACTATTATTGAGGGGTCTGAGACTAAAACAAGATCGATCAAAGAAAAGCTATGGGCAGTAATTCTCGTTGGCTCAGAAATAATTTGCTGGAAGGAAGTGGCCTCTAACATAGCGTTAAGGTAAATACAAGACGGACTGTCAGGTTTCAGCATATGCACATTAAAATCGCCTAAGCAAACAATTTTATCGGACATTATTATGCAATTGTTTAAAGACACCTCGAGCTCATCTATAAAATACTTATAGTTATCTTTTGGTGGTTTATATACTACACCAAAAATGTAAACACACGACCTAATTTTTACCGAAACCCATAACTGTTCAATTGTATTTGATTGTACAATACTAGAAAATTGATAAACATCTCGTAAGTATAGTCCTACCTCACCACCTCTGCCTGCACGGTCTGCTCTAATAAGATTATAGCCTTCAATACGCACATGATCGTTATTAATATTAGAAGTGAGCCACGTTTCAGTGACTGCAATAACGTCATAATTACTATCCGCCACTGCACTTTTAAAACTGTTGAAATCGCTTAAAATAGATTGTGCATTAACATGCGCTACATTAAAATTATGAATCATAGTGGAAGAGGAAATATGATATAACTAGTAATTACTAAAAATCTTAAATATGCATTTCATAAAGACAAAAAATTCGCTGAACAGGTTCAAAAATAAACAAATCAAATTATTACTTAAAAGATAAGCAACGACAAAATATTAGCTTAAATAAATTATTTTGATTTAAGTTTGAATAAAAAAATTTCCAAATGCGAGTTTATTCGTACAGTGTAAGTACTAAATAAATGTAATTGCTCAGCTAAATTAAAATCTTTAAAACAACATATTAGAAATAAATATTAATTGCAACATATCAGTGAAACAAAAACCAGAACAGTTTTGTGGTTACAAATAAGGTAAATAAAACTTTGTATATTTTTAACAGGGATAAGACCAAGTCAAAAAGCTAACAGGTGGGCTCTTTTAAGCAAAAAGGAAAGCGTGGCCTCCTTGATATGTATTTACTTATTAAACTAGGAATTGGACAAGTCATCCAAGGATTTAATTAACTTAATGGCACCGTTGTTTTTAACTAGTACCTTGCCTTCGTTGGTCCATACTGCTTTTCCGTATTTTTTGGATGCTTCTTTGTATAGCTGATAACGGTGTTTAGTTAAGTCCTCCTTGATTACAATGCGCGTACCTTTGAGTTTGCTTTTCTCCCGATATACAAGTTTTTTCGTGTTTCGGCTAACGAACTTGACTATGATAGGTTTAACCCTATCTTCGCGCGCATATAATCGGTGACTACAGTCGATTGAACTGGCTGGGAGGTTCAATCCGAGCTTCTGTTTAAACATATTCAAAATAATGCTATCGGTGTCTTCTTTATTGTCCACCTGGGGTACTCCAAAGATACGTAGGCTGTTCCGTCTCGAGTACATCTCTGTATCGTCTTTATACTGAAACAACTGCTGTTTGGTCACTTCTAAATCAGCCTCGAGTGACTCGGCTTTTAATTTATAATCAGTATTACTCTGACACTGAGTTAGTTGCTCTTTAGTCTCAATTAATTCAGCTTCGAGTGACTCGACTTTTTGTTTGTATGCGTGGACTTCTTTCATGAATTCATCCGCGATTTTACAACGCAGCTGCTCCACTAAACTTGCGATAAGAGTATCAGACTTCAACACTTTTTCTACAATATCACGAATCCGCACCTCATCTTCAGATGATCGAGTGATACGAGGTTGGTTCGACATTTTATCCAAGGGATAACTTGAGTTCACTTAAATTAAATACGGAGCCACACTCAACACGTCTACTCAGCTGCACAGCCCATCACAGAATGGAAATGGAAATGGAAGTAGTTAATTATAGTAACTAACCTGGCTTTAGTATTTCTGCCAGATGAGCCCGGGTCAGGTCCGTGTGCTTCTTTGAAGTCGAAATCGCAGCTTCTTACTGTGTCGACTGTTTGTTCCTCAGTATTGCTTCCAAAGTGATTGTTCACTCTTGAAAATGGTCCCTCAGCTTGAGATGCATTAAGTGGAGGCTGCTTCTTAACGCAGAACCACACAGGCACTTTTTGATGCACTTAATGGTTATTCGTGACGTGCTTCGTCTTTGGACGCAATATGCTCTTGGCTGCTTGAGCGCGACTGTTCCCCCGCTGATCTTCACGCAACGCCTGCGCCTGTCTTCACGTGTTTACTTGTACTCGAGAAATTCACAATGCGTTTTAAGCTACTTGATACGTCATGAAAACTACGGTTCAGTTTTATTATTAGCAGTATAATGGTTAAATACCAAAGCTATGAAATATAAAGGGTGACACGAATCGGCCAATTACGACCACACATTTGGTTGGTACAAAGTATTCTTTAGGGAAACAATGAATAAACAGCTCCGGATCATAAATAATAGTGTATGTACATCATAAAGCAATAATTTACGAAAAAATCATGTTTAAAGGATTTATTCGTAGGAGTCTACAGCCTTCAAATAAACATTTCCCCTTGAAGTTTTGCACGATATAATATAAAATCATCAAAACTTGTAAGCGGAAACAAATATAAAACCAGCGAAGGCGAATCTCTATAATTTTGAATAATAACGCTTATTCGATCGATGCGATGTTGTACTTGCTCTCAATACTTGTAAAGCTGCTTTTGAAAATATTGGGACATTAATCCTTGGATTTCGATCGGCTATAAGACTGCGTATTCGTCTTTGTTAAGTAAAATGTACGCGATTTCTTTAATTTAGGGTCTAGTTAACATCGATTCTTTAGATACAATATTTCTATTATGCTAATGTATTTTGTCGTTGTTGTATCATCTTATTTTGTTGATATCTGTGACCATAAATCTATACACAAATATACCTAGACAACAACCTTTGTAAACAAAAATATGTTACTGATTGGATCATAATAAGACAGGAATCGGTATTTAAAATCAGCAACATAAGAACTAACCGTGGAGGAAGCTGTAAAATTCAGAAAGCAACTGACTTCATTTCAGCTCTGGGTCAGCCTCAGGATCATCATATCTACAGAATTCCTTAGCAATGTCATCCAAGTTGTATCTATCTTTTTCACTTTCATAATTTGGCGACATATCAGATTTTAAGAAGCTTAACAGCTACTCGACATCGTAGAGGTATTAAATCTTTTATCTTCAAAACTGCCTTATATCAAGAAATTACTGTACATTTTCCAAAAAGCAAAATTAAAATATTTATGCGAAGAGAATATCACAGAATCCTCACAGTTGCTATTTTTGGTTTCAATTTACTATTTATACATATTGTGATTCTCGTGAGATCGTAAATTACCTTGTATTATAATAAACACCGCTCCACGTCATTCGTTCACGTCTTGCCCTGAACGTTGCTAGTTGTTATTAAAACAAAATGACTAGAAAAAAAAGATTTATTCGGTTAGTAGACCAAGCGACACGGCGGAAAACTGATAAAAAATGGCACACAATGACGGAGAAGATTTAGTGTTTCTATACCTTTATTTCCCTTTAATTCTCCTATCCTCTGAAGCCGCTATAATGCCGTAAAGGTAGATCAATAACTTTTCCGTCAATAATTCATTTTCCTTTTGTATACAAAATTGAAGTTGATTAAATTCCGTATAAAAAAGGTTCTATTATTTTTTCTTGGTACTTGTATTTTACGACCTGCATCCGACGAAATTTTAGGAATTGTAAGGTAAAGAAATGTATATCTAAAGCCACTTTTATCAATATTAATCACTATAAAATTACCTACAACAAAAATACATTGAATTTGTTCGTAGTTCTAATGTATACAGGGTGTCGAGCAGTTATTGTAAATATCAAACATGTATCCAGTTTGCAACAGCTTGTGTGCGATATTTATGGTGATCAAGTTATGGTGATCATTTTAATTTTTTTAAATTTTATATTAATCTTAAATTCAACCTGAAAAATACAAAAGCAGATATAGTCTACCTTATGCAAATCAACGCTTTCATCTAAGCATTATCAGTTTACAAGTTCTTTAAAGATATTCAACAAGTCGAATAGGTGGGATTGTGATAAGCAGGTAGTTAGTGCTCATTTCATGAATACGGTTACATGGTTACATCTTGTACGCCGGAAACACTAAGTTGTTCTTTGTTATGCAAACAATAGAACGAAGTAAACAACGTTAACCCTCAAACTGCGGAAACCGGGTCTCAAGTGACCCGACTTTCTTTTTTTTTTAAATAATTCTACCGTTTTCCAATATACTGCTTTGGGTGTTTGCATCGAAGCTGTTATGGAGATGCTGTAGAATAAATTTCGCAGAAAAATGTCTTGGTATACCTGAAATAATCCGCTCGGGTCACTTGAGACCCGGTTTTCGCGTTTTGCGCTCCATTGATTTTTTTCTTGTTTTCTGGAGTATAACACTGTGTAAAATAATAGGCAAAAAGAATGGATCCTAATAATATTTCCGTTACGGAACAACAATTCTATGACGAACTAATGCGTGATGATGACGAAAACGACTTTCATTTTTTGTCTGGTGAGGACAGTGGCAGCGATACAAGTGACGCACAATATGAAGAATTTTTTAGTCTGCAGGTCAATAAAAATACAAGTTTTATGATTATATTATCATGTGCAAGTATGTATTAGAAAAACAGACATTGTGGTGTTTTAAAAATAATTTAAAAAAATTGAATTCGATCCGGGTCACTAGAGACCCATTTCCGCACTCCGTGTAACTGAAATTATTTTAGCCGGGCGAGGGTTAAAAACTGTTGTACTATTGATTATTGGGGACATGTTTATAGCAACTTTGCTTCCTAAAATAACGCTAATCATACGTCAGCAAGCTTTTTAGGTTCTGTAGAATAACCATATGTATACAGTCTTTCTAATAAAACAAATAATTATTTTCCATGGTTGCCATAAGGAAAACTTGCAAATAATTAATATTACATTTTTCTAGAAAACCGTATGACCCACAATGTTAGTAAGAAGCATTTGCAATCCCTAGTGAAAGAAAGTGAAGGTATTTGTGAAAAGCTGGTTACTTGCCTTTTTTCAGACAAGGTATTTTTATCGATAGAAACTATATTTGGTAATATGCTGAACTACGTACTTCTAGCAAATATTGAAACTACTGTAATTTTTGCATCTAAAAAGCAATATATTTGATGAAAACTTTAACTACAGGCACACTAAGCTGGTAAAGTATTAGTCTTCGAAAATAATATAAACTACCGTTTTTGTAGAAAATGTAATTTGCTTTAATACTGAGTTCTTCCTGTCGCATTATCACATACTTGTATGTATGTATGTATTATCTGTAACCTCATTTACCTTGCGGTGTCGAGGCTGGTGCTTTATGCGCTTTATGCGCTGGCATCTGGCGGTACAATGATCAACTTGCCCCGGATTCGGGATACAGAGTTGGATCGCGCCTTTGGTGCTTGCGCAGCAACCATTGTATGAAGTGTGTGTATTGGTGATGTGTTGACCTTGTTACTCTATCTCTTAGGTCTGTGGTTCTGAGTAGAGCACAGTTAATTTGGTGCCCAACTGTGAATGGTCTCACCGAGCCCGATTCCAATCACCAAGGCGGAAAAACTCCGACCCCCGCGGGATTCGAACCGAGGACTTGCTTCATGCAAGTCTGGCGCTTACCCAACAGCGCCACGCGGCTTCCCCTATCACATACTTATCGCCTTAAAATTGTGGAAGCAGCTGATGGTTTAATTGAACTGAAGGACAGATATTTCTCTTCAGGGTATATATCATATGGACATACTTAAATTCATTTTTCTTTATCCTCCGTTTGTTCAGCCATTGTAAATTGACTAGCAACCCTCTTAAATATTGGGACGTCATTTCTGGGCTAGAATTTACCGCTGTATCATCGGCGAACGTGGTTGTATTTGTGTATAGTGATGTCTCGGCCGTGTAGACGAAATATGGCTCTCCAAATTATATCGGGTATAATGCTACAATACGAAAATGGTTTTTACGACAAACCGTCAGTTTGTTACATTACAAAATCGGAAAATTGTGGGATCGATTGCCCTAATCCCGTTACGATGGGCTGTAACAATAGTTTAGGGCTACAATACGGTAAACGAACTCAAGATGTTAATTGATAAGCGCCACTACTTTTCTGTCGGTAAATTCGTTACTCAAAAGTGGAAACAAATAAACGGAGCTTAAAAGGTATTTGCAGTGCTTGATTTCAACCAGCGTGCAGAATCAGTGAACGTACCATGCATGTTTTCCTTTAACTTTTCCGAAAACTACTTACAAACGAAAAGCACAACTACTACTAAATTTGCATGCGACATGAGTTATACGCACGACTAATTTAGAATAAAATATATAAAGTGAAAGAAAATAAAGACAAAATTATGTTACAAACATTAAATTAACTGCAAAGGGTTGGTAAACATGTTCTAAACAATTATCGACACAGTCGGGCATAAACAAAATCCACATATGATTGTAAAACAGTGATCATTGAACATAAACACCAAAATTACATAAACTACTTTACAATCGTTCCGTTATGAACGGCCCACAAAGATCTAAAATAGCGACGCTATCAATTATAAGTTAAATCGCGTACAGCTGACATACTACGTCACACACAGCGAGACTAGCGTAACAATGGGCGAAATGTACTGTACTATGAAAATTAAATAACACAGTACTACCTAGTTTAGAACGAAGCCACTGGCAGCCGAAATAGCAACTGCATGATGTATTCAACGGGGTGCAGGGACGTGCAAGACGTCAATGAATCGGGACGCCGCCGGAACCGCTCAAATGAAGCAGACAGGATAAATCCACATGCGTGAGAAATGGAAGGTGCCATCGACAACGAACAGTTTTACAAAACCTGTCTCGACATAGGCGAGCGTTACGTAAAACCCCAAGGAGAATCCACACGAAGACGTATGTTTTCGGTCTGTCAAGCGACGATAATGGGTTACATTGCTACCATGTTTTCTACTGATTTTTCGGAGGTCTCCCCAGCGACATGACTCCACACCACAACACAACATCAAGAGGCGTTACTCAATTCAGTGTCACAGCTAGCACTTTAACGCAAAACGGTCTCAACAACGCTCACGTGCTTGAATTCATTTCGACCTCCCGCCGCGCCGGAAAGAATCAACCAGCCCTTGTTTACTGTCTTAGTGCGGGAGGATGACTGAATACTCCGGATTGAATCCTAAAGCGAAAATGACTATGCGCAGGCGGCACTTAATTCGTACTCTGTTCAACTTATGTGAAACGCACGAAAAGTACCAACGTTTGTCAGCATTGTACAATATTAAAATGGAGTTATGTATAAAACACTGGGAAGTCCCGAAGACAAAGACGACATTCTGGCTTCGAGAATCCATTAAAATATTATAAGGCACATTGCGTCACTCCTGTGAAATACAAAGCTAAATTTAGAACAACAATCATATGTGAACTTGAATGGAAGATAAAATAAGCTGGGAGACGCTAATATTCGAAACGGAATGGGGTTTTAAAACCTTACTAAACTTTTAATTTAAACGAAAGGATACGGAGAAAACCACTAGAATTGAGGGTACCAATGAGGGAAATTTTCGGAAAAGAGTTAAATGCCCAAATTGTCCTTATAATAATTCTGTTATGGCTTATTCGTATTTCACCATAAAATATCTATTACTCTAGTACAATTTCAGTAGTGGATGGAATGGGTGTGGAGGTCACCTTTGAGTTTATAAAATAGTCCTTAATGCCAAAAGTTAAGATTTGGCATGATGGCTCCTAAAGCCAAATTGATATGCTGGAAAGATGTTTAGTTCGTCTGGTCTTAATTTCAGTAATGAGGAATAATTTTTCAAACAGGTTGAATAAAATGGACAGCTACCGTATAGGACTATAAGACGTTACTTCATCGCCGATTTTCCTAGTTCAGAGATCATTATAATTTACCACTAGGAAAGTTCATGTCCCATTCTTAATATGACATTAAAAGTGTGTGTTAGGTATGTTAATGCTTCCTCTTGTAGCTATCTAATGACGGTTCCTGTTAACTCATAGCTTAGCGCTTGCTTAGTAAATTGCATTTAATCATAGGTTTTAATTCTTTGGTCTATATAGGAAGAGTTAGCTGATGTGGAAATTCTAGAAACCTGATTACGTCGCTGTCTCCTTCCAAATTAATTTCTCTGGGTAGAATGTAATACTTCCACGAGGTATTCCACCAAAACATCAGATTTCTTCATTGTCCCAGCCCAACCTGTGGTAGGCTTTCTTATTGGCGGAATGTTTATTGGGAATTGATTCATTTTCCTCGTAACTTTTCATAAGGAATATTTAGCAGCTTCAATAGAGGTTTAAATTTTTTTTTATTTCCACATATTTGTTTTCTGCAATTAGTCCTTTTAAATCGCGCACAGCTTTACTACATTTGACTTTACCTTAAGCAGATTGTGTCTCCATCCAGACTTTTCATATTTTTTTACAGAATATTTTCTTTGGCGGTGTTTGAACAGATTTCTGATGTTCTATGGTTCTGAATTGGTGTCTCAGACTACTCATTGTATAACACATAATTATATAAGGTTCTCTACATCAGTGTTATATTCCTTTGATAATTTTAAAAAGACATTTTGTTTTTCTAGCTAACAACTAACAGATCAGCCCTCATATGTTTGTCACTTGACCTACGTTGGCTTAGCAGTCGACAAATGACTAAGGTGGGTGTTGTCAATGGGTGTGATAAATTCATGCCCATTTGGAGTGTCCAGCCTGGAACCTCACATTTGATGCTTCGCATCATAGCAACTCCCTCTTAAGAATCGATTACGTAGGATGACAAAGAATTCTGGGAATTTGTCTTGCTTAATTGTGTGATGTGGCGGGCAGTAGATATCTGATCGCGCTCCTGTTGGTGCGGTATGTATCGGATATTAACATGAGGGTAGCACCGTAAATTCCTGCAATCTAATAAAACAAAGTTTTGTAGTAAAAAATTATTTTTATTGTTGTTTCTCAAAATACTCGCCCTTAAAGTCTATACATTTACTCATTCGATAAAACCAATTTTCAAAACATAAATTCCACTCTACTTGAGTTACTTGAAAATCGCAGTTTTTGAAGCTCTATGGATCTTCGGGAGTTCCAAATCGCGCACTACGCATTTTATCCTTTAATCGAGTAAATAGAGAGTAATCAGAAAGTGCTAGGGTTAGACTGTATGGGGAATGACTTGGAAATTTTAACGCGAAAGCCTCTAAAAATTCTTTTATTTGAGGTGCGGAATAACTTGAAGCATTGTTATGGTACAAGACGATCTCATTTCTTGGCCCCCGTAAACGAGCTTTTTGAATAACGTCTTATAGGCATACTGTTATGTACCATTCTGCGGTAAACGTACGTTTATGTTCAAGCTCAGCAGTTGGGATAGGTCCTGATTTTGAAAAGAAGCAAGCAATCATTTTTTAGCCAACTCTTCGAGATCCCTTCACTTTACCTGGATTAGGATCTGTTGGAAACATACATTGTGTAGACTGCCTCTTAGATTCGGGTTTAAAAGCATATATCCAGCTTTCGTCACCAGTTATGATGTTATAAACTGGTTTAGACCTATCTTCATCATATTTCTTAAGAGTTTTCTTACACCATTCCACACGCTGTTGTTTTTGTGCTTCTGTTAAACTGTGTGTTATCCACCAACAACAAACTTCTCTTGCATCCAAATGATTTGTAAAATCTTAGTTATTGCAGTCATGCCAATGTCCTCCTGAATCATTCTTGGCATGCGTCTGTTTGTTTCGGTAACTGCCGAAATTGCTTCCTTCGCCAAAATCGTCGCTGGATGAAACTCGTTCAAATTTAAATTGGTCACCAAATGCAGCACAAGTCGTCCAAAGCTTTTTTTCGGAGATGGGAAACTTTTAAAGTAATAGTAAATCATAACTCTAGAATTGATTTAACTCGACTCGCTTGCATTCAACACAGAAATCTTAATTGGTTAAGCCATTCTATTGCTTTAACTAACAGTATATGGCTTATATACCCATTTTTATTTCTTCAGCTAGGTTTAACACCAACTTTTCTAATCTATCAAGCATTTTATTCTTAGTAATCCAAGCTTACGATATTCCATCAGTAGTTTCTTGTGCAATCGAATTGGATATTTTCTTTGAATACCTTACATCCTTGGTAGTGGGCAGGACAATTGCCATCTTGAGTTCTGCATATCTGGCTGCTACGGTAACCACCAGATTTTATGCATCGTTCCTGCCTTGTGCAGTACTTCTTTATGTAACCACACCTTTGGCATCTAACACACTGTGGTATTTTAAGTTTTTGTCTTACTGATTCTATTGGTATTTTACAGGTTTCTAAGTATCTAACGTTGTAAACGTCTTTATTATTAGTTTTCGGCTCTAGTTCGAGAAAATATATGGGTAAGGGTTGCCTTGCTTTCCTGGTTATTACATAATACTGGCTTATAACTAGGCATGTATCTGTATTCTGTTATTCTAGCTTGAAAGACTGTGGTTTCAACTGTGTGGTGTGGATTCTTTATTGCTACGCGGTAGCTTCTATCCTGTGGTTGTTGATATCTAGCTCATTTGTTGTTGCTTTGTGATTATCAACAGTTTGTCAAACTATTTTTCTTGGAATTTTAGTATGTAGCCATTCTTTACAACTGTATTTAACATATTAATTAAGGAATTAATAGTTGCCATTTCTAGAACGGGAATGTGAGAAATTTATGAGGTTGTTATGTTCAGCTGGTTCGGTTTCATTCTCAGGCAACGTTTCATAAATTGCAACGTATTGATCGGGTTTAAGAATTTTACATTTGGCATATATTTCTTCTCACAGCTTCCGGGAATGACCGTTTTTTCTTCTGAGAGTTACTCACTTCTTTCCATTGGGATTAATTAATTGCTAACTTTTAAGCTCTACAGTAACTTTGTCGTTTGCTATTTCTTGTGCTCTTTCTTCTAGTAGTTTATCAATTCTTCTCTTCTCTTTTTCTTTTAAATATGCTCCATGTCGATGATCGTCTGTCCAAATAGCAACTCGCGAACATAAGATGTTGACTATGGAAGCTATATAATTTTACTACATCAAATAAGTGCAGCGTTTTTAATGTTTGATCTTTACATCTCTTAAGATTTTTTTTAAATAGTTCTAGAAGTTTGTTAATATGCCTACTTCAGAAACTGTTCAATATAGTTTCCCTGCTAACTAATACAGATAATAAAGTGCTTTCATTTAACGTTTATATCTATATTTTATGGAAACAAAATGTAAATCTTCTTCAGCATGCTGTCGTAATTATTTTGATACTTTGTGATAAATTTGCAACTAAAAAAGTGGAAAATAGTTGGTTTTACCATATTGTATTAATAGCTTCTCTCTCTCTACGAATGATCGATGCTGCCAGATAAACACAGAATAGTTTATATAGATCGGCAGTACAATTCCGTACACATCAATCACAGCTTTTTTAAAGTAAAAATACTACTCTGAATAAAGCTATTTGGATCAAAAAGCAACTAAAATAAACAAACTGTTAAAACTTCATTTACATGTCCAGTAATTAAAATACCTACATTATATTAATCAATACGGCATTCAGTCAATAAATAAAAATATTGTGTTACAAAATATTCACTTTTTTTATATGTGTTGCATTTCACTACAAGATATGAAAAGTATCAATAATGTAAATTTACCAGGAACACAATTTCACATCATTATAAATGCAAACTAATTAAAATCGAATTTCGTAGTTCGGGTAGTTCGTAGTTCCAATAACCTGCACTAGGATATTTAATATTACAGCTCAGTTTCTCATTAACTTTAAAACGAGTTTTTGCCTGCTATACTCTACAATGTAGCTGCTTGCTATAAATTCATATGTGTTACATCATAGCGTGTTAACCATGAAGCTAATGTTGACGTGAGTAATACAACTTCGGCATCGTCGTGTCCGTACATAAATTGATGCCGCTTTAACATGAATATGGCCAACGCTACCGTATTGCAGATATATTAATTATTCGATAATGTCGTACAGTTAATTACCATGCACACAAGAATCGCGTCAAAATTATACCATCAAATAATAATCACCAACGTCACAACATTATATTAAAATGCAGAATACTTAATTAAATTATACCTCATTAAAACCTGACTAAATACATCAGTTTTTCAGTTGCCTTTCATATACGTATACCGTTTAAAATAATATCTTGATATGATAAACTTTGAGAGCCTTGGGAACAACATGTTTCGCAAGACCTTGCAGCTTGCATCATCAGTGCGACTTTCACTCTGATGAGGCAAGCTGCAAAGTCTTGCGAAAGCTTAGTGAATATGGATGCACAAACAGCAAAACGGCTAAATCTGCCGAAGTATCCTCGTTCTCAAGATACTCAAACAACACGAGAAAGAGCATGACCATCGCGCGGGCTTTTGCTCGGCTTCACAAGGTGCAAGGCACATTAAGCCAAAAACTGCTGGGTGCTCATATACAAATACTACGCGGTTTGAGCCGAAATTCCATGTTAAGAAGAATAATTTTGAAAAGTTACTCAATTTCTTGCTTAAATTGTAAGTTAAATAAATGTAGTTAGTTTGAATTTCATGTATAAGATATCATAATTAGTTACTTAGTCATTATTCTACTTAGAGTAACCAATGAATTTATAGTTATAAACATAGACTAAGAAAACCACTCTTCCATGCATATTTAATATATATGTATAAATATAAAAATATGCTAAAATTTTTGTTTCTCGTATGTTTTATGCACTTTAAAGCATCAGTTCGGAAACCAGAAAAAATGTTGGTACATCATTAAGAACTATAGGATACTAAAAAACCGATAAGAAACATCAGAAATCGCAATAATGGACTGAAAACAACCACTCCAAAAATATTAAATACCTAGGGTACTATACTGAAAAGTTCTGAAACCAAGAGATATCTAAGAGAAATTCGAAGCCAATATAGAAGAAGACAACGAACCGGATGAAGTAGATATAGAAGAACTCGAAGAAGCTATTAAAAGTAAAGGAAATGTAAAAGCAACAGAAGAAAACATCCCAGCCAAACTATAAAAACGGAGGACGGATGATGAGAGAATGTCTATTAACAATACAGCAATAAGCGTGCTCTACGGGAAGTGTCAGCAGGGAGTGTAAACGAAATACTATGATAGCAATTCATAAAAAATTAGATACGACCAACTGCAGCTACTATCGGGAAATTTTCCTCCCACCAATAGCTAAAAATATACATAAAAATAATAGAAGAGGGCAGAGAAAAGAAAAACAGATGGGGAACAAGCGGCGCTCCGCCTAAGAAAGCAGACGCATGATCACGTATACAAGCTCAGAATATTAAGAGATAAGGGTAAAAACATCTATATAGCGTTTTTGGAGCACTGAAAGTAAACAAGGAACTCAAAAGAACCATTAAAAGTATCTACTGAGAAGTGTACGAAATTGTCCGACTAAAAGGTGAAACATTAGAAACATTCAATACTAAAGTGGCACAAAGCAAGGGTATAGCGTGAGCTCCCTTCTGTTCGTAATCCTTATGGATCAAATAATAAAAAATGCAAAACAAAGACAATATCCGCCACAAATGGATATTATACTTTAGCCCCAGTCTAGGCCTTCAACTTAAATTATACACGACGACGTCGCACTGACATCTAAAATCTACAAAGAAACGTCAACATCTAGAAAACTACTTGCCTAAAAGAAAAGAGAATGAAGATTTTACAGTGGGTGCCATCTAATTAAATTACTAGGCAAGCATTCGGTTAGCGCCTTACATTAAAGACCTAACATTAGAGTAACTTAACCTATGTTATGTTACAACAAACTCAAAACTAAAATAAACTAAAATAGCACAATCTTATATTCTATTAATTAAGTCTAATGGGTTAAGTCGTTTTAGGCGGTATGATGTTTGGCTGTTATCTAAGAGATTGGCAGCTAGAGGATTTTGATGAAGTTCAAGTCGCGAAAGGTATTTAGCACTCGCGCACTTGACTTCTTGTAACACATAGGAAACTTTTAAGTCGTGATGAAGCGTATAATTGGAAACAAACCACGGCGCATCTGTTATTGTTCTAAGTATTTTAGATTGAAATCTTTGCAGAATTTCAATATTCGAAGCACTCGCTGTACCTCACAGCTGAACTCCGTAGCTCCACACCGGTTTCAGAATCACTGTGTATACGATTAATTTACTTGCTAGCGATAACTTCGACTTTCTGCCGATTAACCACTCAAGTTTTGAAAATTTAAGTCGTAGTTGTTTTATCTTCATAAATATATTGTTTCCAGTTAAGACGTCGGTCAAGGTATACGCCAAGATATTTTGCGCTGTCTGATTGAGAAAGTTCTTGCCCGTTCAAAGTGACACTGGGACATGTCTCTTTACGGAATGTGTAGCTAACATGCTGCGATTTGCTTTTATTTACCTTTATACGCCACTTCTTTAACCATCGTTGTACACTATCTAGGGCTGTTTGTAGTTTCTCTGAGGCGTATGCAGGAATATCGCTCGTTGCCAAAATGGCGGTGTCATCGGCAAACGTAGCGGTAATTGTATTCGGCATAGTTGGCATATTTGCGGTGTAAAATAAATATAGGATAGGACCCAGCACGGTGCCCTGGGGTACACCCGACTTTATTGGATACAGTTCTGAAATTTCCCCTTGGTACTTCACCATAAAGTATCTGTCGGAAAGGTACGATTGCAATATTTGGTAGTAAGGTGCAGGTAACTTGGTCTTCAATTTGTACAAGAGGTCTTGATGCCATACTTTATCGAAGGCCTGCGTAACGTCCAGGAAGGCAGCTGAAAAATATTGTTTGTCTTCGAATGTTTTATTGAGGATTTCAACTACCCTATGGACCTGCTCAATAGTCGCGTGTTGCTTGCGGAACCCAAACCGATGGTTTGGTATAATATTCATCTCATCCAGCTGTGGTTTTAATCTCTTTAGGACAACCTTCTCCAGTATTTTAGAGAGTATTGACAAGAGGGTTATTGGCTGGTAGGATGTCACTTCTTATTTGTCCCACCTTCCACTGGGATGGAAAATGCCCAGTTCTTAGAGCGGCATTGTATATATAGGTAATCATAATAAGACCTTGATCTGGTAGTTGTTTGACGAGAGCGCCAGTTATAAGATCGTAGCCAGGTGATTTCTTCGGCTTTAGGTTCTTTATCATAGATTTTACTTCACTCAGTTTTATTACTTTAATTGGAGGTGACATTTGGTTCGGCGTTTCCAGAAACCTAAGAATAGTTTGTTCCTCCTCTGGTGGGATCTCAGAAAGAAAGGGCTGGAACACATTTGCAAGATGTTCAGAAAATACATTGACTTCTTCTTGGTCAGTTCTTGCCCATGTTTTGTCGCTTCTCCTGATTGGCGAGATGTTATCTTGGGTTTTATTTAACTTTGCTGTAGCTTTCCATAGCGAGTATTCCGTAGCCTCTATTGCTGTTAAATCTTCCAGATATTTTTGGATTGCTTGATTTCTCTCATTGTTTAGCAGTTCTCTAACATGTCTTATTGCCCTGTTGAAGGATTCTTGGTCTTGGGGAGCTCTGGTGGATATCCAGATCTTTCTCAGTCTCCTCTTTTCAAGAATCGCTTCCTTGACTGTCCTGAAACAGTTCTGCTCCTTGAAAGTGTTATTTAGTTTAGGCGTGGAGTCCCAAGCCGCTTTCTGTATTGTTCTTGTTAGATTCTCTACAGCCTCATCTATCTCTTCTGCAGTTTTCAGCGAGATGTTGGTATCAATCCTTTCTTCAATCAACAGCTTAAATAGTTCCCAGTCGGTTTTGCTGTTGGTAAGAGATACTAACTTTTCTTTGTTTATTATTCTGGAATTCATTGTCACTATTATAGGGGAATGATCAGATGACAAGTCAAGATTCTGCTCAGCTAGGAGTTGACCTCTGGAGATGCCTTTTAAAACGCAAAAATCTATAACGTCTGGAATTTTATTTGGGTCACTCGGCCAGTAGCTAAGCTTACCTGTGGATAAGGTAATTAAATTGTTTTTATACAAGCATTTAGAAAGTTCACGGCCTTTAAAAGTTACCAGCCTTGATGCCCATCTAGAGTGTTTAGCATTGTAATCACCGGTTTGCGGAAAGTTCGTTCCCCACATTTCGTACTCCACATTTCGTTCTGGGGATATTTCGTCTCCCCACATCTCGTACCCGGAAACTTCGTTCCCGAGCGAGCTCAATTTGTCTCCTAGATTACACGGTGTTGAAAAACGAGTACAGCGATCGGAATGCAGTTGGAAAATGAAAGATATTTTAATTAATTTACTTATTATAATAAACTGATAGGAACTATATACAGTATGTCCCCGGATTGAGTTAACAAGAGGGAACTAAATTTTATTTTTAGTTTTACTAAAGAGCATATGCTCTTTGGTTTTACATAAAAATGTTATAGGAAGTATAATTTCTGCTTGGTTTGTAGAGAATTTTTAACAAAATTTTCAGTTTTTCAAAAACAAGTCGGCCTTGACAGTTAAGCACAAAATATTTTCTTTTCAGGTAAACTACCCCTTTTTTCATGATACGGCAAAATATTACAAAAAAAAGATGTTCAGAATGAGAAATTACGGCGGTATAAAAAATATCAGGAAGATACGTACTTAGATTAAACCGTCATTTTTAATAAATGCAATTTATTTTGTTCTTATAATATAAAATAATTAAAATATCATTCATTTTCTAACTGTATTCCGATCGCTGCACTCGTTTTTCAAGACTTTCTAATCTAGGAAACAAATTGAGCTCGCTCGGGAACGAAGTTTCCGGGTACGAGATGTGGGGAGACGAAATATCCCCGGAACGAAATGTGGGGTACGAAATGTGGGGAACGAACTTTCCGTATCCCGTAATCACCACCTGCTAGAAATCTGTTACCTAGGGTGGCATCAATCTCCGTGAATTTGCATTCCTTAATTACATGTCGTGGAGGGCAGTAGACGGCAGTAACAGTGATTGGTCCTTGCACGTCATTAATTACAATACTGGTTGCTTGTATGTGTTGTGTTTGGAACTTGCAGGTTTCGTAGTGCTTTATTGATTTTTTTATGATAACGGCGCTACCACCATGTGCTGGGCCATCAGGATGTTTACTGTCGTAGATCCTGTAGTTATGTATTTTTAAGTAGCTGCGGCTGGTGTAATGGGTCTCCGATATTAGCATTATGTCTATATTGTGCTCTTTAAGGAAGACGGTTACTTCTGGTCCGTGGTTTACCAATCCGTTAGCATGCCAACGGCAATTTTGAGATGTGGGTCCATTAATTGATCTTATCGAGCAGTTTAGACACAATGGTCATGATTGTATCCATGCGCTGAGCCATTTGCTCAACTAGTTTCTCCAATCTGGAGTTCCTATTGTCTGGTTGGTTAGATTTTGTAGCTGCAATTGCAGAAATAAAATAAATAATACATTAATAGGAAAAAAGGAAGTAAGTACCAAAATCAAACTACGTCTATACAAGACCATATATACACCAATACTAATATACATGGCTGAATCATGGCATATGATTGACAAACATAAATCCAAAGCTAGCATGGAGGATATTTAAGAAAAATTTAAGAAAAATTAAAGGAAAATAAAAAAAAGAAGAGACAGTATACGCAACAAGCACATGATGAGGAATTGAAACAACCACCACTGGTCAGCGAAATTTAAAAGAGGTAACTAAAACGGTATGGACAGCTAGTTAGAATGAAAATTGAAAAAATCCCAGAATAGACCGAATAAAATAAAGAAGACCGGGAGGCAGCAAAATAATATCATGGAAAGACAACATAAAGAAAATAGCGCAGATGAGAGGAAAAACACTGAACAAAGTAAGAAGTAAGAAGAACGTAATACTTAAAATGAGGGAAGGATCCCTACTCAACTCTGTAATGGCATAAATGGGTTAAATGAATAAGAAGAAAAAGGAGACTTCGAGAAAAGTGCATTTTAATATTCTGTGCGTAGGATATTACTCACATCTCTGCGAATCGTGAAAAAATTTATTAAGTGTATTTGGAATTTTAGAATAATTTTTAGTGAAATGCTTCCAGAGGAAGCCATCAAAATATCTTTACAATTGGAACAATAATAGTTCCTCACTTGTTAAAATTAGGCAATTTTAAAGAAGCACGTAAAAGTTTCGATAAGGTTATTTCAAGCAATTTGATAACTTTCAGCTGTATTCTACCAAACCTACAGGAGATGGCAGTAGTCAACGTTTTGCCCACTTTTGTAACAGGCTTTATCAAGAGTGCGTTAAGCAAATGAGCACAGTAACGTAAAGTGTCAACCCTGCCACAGCGAAATGCCGCCCTCTGTTCTAGCCTTCACTCAACCGTCAACACAGGTGACTACATAAATGGTCTCCCTTTTTTATTATGAGAAGAGTTTTTCCTTTGGCGTGGTGGACAACCTGATTTTCCATATTATGAGAAAAAAGAAAGTTCATCATAGATACCTTTGGAATTTTGACGTCAGGTGTATTATAACACCAGAAAGCTATATCTAATCAATGTCGCTGACATTTTATAGACAGCGGCTGATAGTGTCTAATATTACAACGTGATAATAACCGTGATCAGGACTTCCCGTAATAAACGCTACGAATATATTTCCAAAGACCGCAGAAAAAGAAGAAGATCATGAGCTCACCTTGTAACAAATGTCAAATGACAACTTTATATTTTCTGGTGTTATAATACACATGACTTCAAAATTCCAAAGGCACCCTTGATGAACTTTCTTTTTGCTCATCTATACCATGAAATTGGTGGTTCCTTTCTTTGTATGTATCTTTGTTCGCTATCTCCTCCGACGATACTGGACCGATTAAATTGTATGATAGCTTAAAATTTTGCTAATTTTTAGACATTGATCGTAGGTCATTTTTTAATTTCAAAAAAAGTACAAAAAAATAAAGTTTTAATTAAATCGTGTAATTAGCTAAGCGAAGCGTAGCTCGTTAGATTCACTAGTGTGATATATACATTATGGAGAGTTTCAATTGGTGGTAAACGTGTTAACAATTTAAGATACTCTGATGACACCGTGACAATTGCATCAGACGAGATGAGCTGCAAACCCTTGTAGAAACATTAATATCCATAAGCAGATGTTATGCTAGATATCAACAACAATAAGATCCAATTACTTCTAGTTGACCGATCAAATTAATTTACCTCATGTTCGCACAGTCTTATATCCTTCAAAGTTGTGTATTATCTGTGTGTACTATCTCAGGTCACTAGTTACAAATACTGCTGTTAGTGAACCTGACATACGACGCCATATAGCGATAAGATCTGCCACTCGAAAACTGGGAAACTGCAAAAAGGATGCTGCTGCAGAAACGACCAAGTTAAGAATCATGCACTCACCCATTTCGCCTCTTGCCACTTATGACGCAGAGATATGGACCCTTACGAAGGCGAACCTACAAATAATCGAGGCATTTGAAATTTTGACTTATAGACGCATACTCCGTGTACCATGGACTGTGCTACACAAATGCATCATATCAGAACAATTTCAGATTGAAAAGAATCTTACTACGGTTGTTAACAACAGTAGGTTGGTCACATAGCGACAGGACAGTCCAACTTTCCGATGGTAAATCAAAGGAAGAACTCCAATCAATTATATGATACGGAACGTCAAAACTATTGACGTTGTGTGCTTTATATCTTGTTTGTTGTATCGGACGGAAGATGAAATCCAAAGAATTTCCCCAGGACTTGTACACTCAAACTTTCCAAATGCTGACAACACATATACCCTTATTCGCACAGAGTTAGCTGTCGACTGCCTTCTAGAAACCTTGTTTCAAGAAGTGCACGCGGCACCAACCCAACCAACGCGTCCATAACCGCGACAGCCTAACAAAATATTTACGTGCATTTTGATCTAAGGTAGCGTCTCCGTGACTGAAAAGGTTTGTATTCTGTTAATAAAATATCATTGGAGGATTATTACTTCGAAAATCCGTAAACTTAGTTTATTTTGTAATAAAAATTATTGACACACCATGCGATTACGTGCTAATCAAAAACTAAATCATAGGCGCCTGGCAGTTATTATTTTTGTACAAATATTGGAGTAGTTGATATTTATAGCTACACCCATATCTGTACAAAATGATAACTGCAAGATGCCTATGGTTTTGTTACTGATTATTAACATAATCACACGAATGCCAATAATTTTCATTAATAAATTCTTTATTCCAGTAAAATACGGTTTTCAAATCATTGAGCATTTTAACGACGTACAATTATTTAGCTCTACTTACTAGATAATTAAAATAGTTTAGATTACATTAGAAGTATCTATTAGAGCATACTTTTGTGTTGCTTGTAAACATTCTATTTATGTTGCTGGTAAACATTCCATTTATGAATTATTAGAAATCATCAACAATGAATATTATGAAACAAATAACAACTCAAGAAGATTTCTCACACAAATGTAAGAGAGCCGTTATTAAATATATTACGATGGTTTATTAATGTTGTGGATTATATATTATTAAAATAAATGACTCTATCTTATATGGGTCGAGTCTCTACATCCTAGCAAGTATTATCTTGTATAAATTATAGGAAATACATTTGATATTAACTTAATTACTGTAGTATATTGTGTAATAAATTAATTGTAAACACTTTGTGTAATGCTGATTCAACCACTGAGATCGCTACAATACTGGATATTTTTTAATTAATGGGAACCAAATTCAAATATGGCGACCCAACCTTACAGCTTCGCAAAACAAATTTGTTATTATTCGGAAAATATCAGTGATTACGTAATTAAAGTGTTGCCTAGATGATAACAATTGTAGTAAGTAAATACACGTCACAAAAAAACCGACGACACTAAATTCAATCCTTTTAGGATAAATTTTCCCCACCTTTCTGTTGCTTTTCCAATGACAACTAGAGCTTTACTCGAGCCCCAGTAAGTTCGACGATGCTTAGACCCCTCTTTCTTCGTTGGCCTACAGATAAAAGCCGCTGACGCTTGCAGAACGACTCCTGTAGCTCAACCGGTACAAAAAACGCCACCAATTCAACCGTCGTCTTACACCTAGGGCTCCAACTGCTTCTCACGAAGGTCGTTGTTTACCTCTAGCCCGTAGAGGCTCCAATTCCACTGCTCGAAGCTCGTACCCAATCTCGAAGAAACCACACAACACTCGATGCACAAATCAAACACTTTTTTAAGCTTCTGCGAATGTTCTACGAATCAATGCACACTACTACAGCACACACAGAGGATATAGAATCAATTGTCAAAAACACTGAATTGGGAAAAGGGCATTTATTCACGTATTAATAATTATTTATTGGGAAGGCAAAACTAACATCAGTGCACAGCTTGGCTTCCTTTCCCCCAATTGTTTGTCTTCGATCTTACATTGTTTTACATTATTTCCAAACCTACTCTGATTACATTTTAATTTCAAATCAAAGCTAACACTAGTTTTAATACTGTTTTACAAATTATTATCCAGGCCAATGTATTTACAAAAATTAAACTAGCATATTTTTGGAACATTTTATAAAATATTATTTGATATGCCTGAAATGTTATTAAATATTGCTATTATAATCATAAAGGCTTAAAATGTGTTCATAGTACAATATTATCTTTTTATCCAATCGATCACTGATTTTACTGATTTCCACTATTTGCCTACTTTTCTAAGTTTTTTATGATTTTGTGAAGAGTTAACATCACTGCTTAGAATTATTGAGATCACCGAGGAGAGCCTGTGACTTCCCAAATTTGAATCTCGTAGGCAGTTGTTACATGATTTATTTCACTCATTGAACGTAGTTGAGGAATATGGGGAAGTCAGCTACCAATATTTCTGTCGTAGGCATAAAGCAAATATATGTAAATGATCATTTGCCTAAATGGCAGTCATACAAGGGAATTCGGCAAAGATACTTTGATATTTTGTTTTCGCTACCACGGTCGGTGTTGTGCCCACGGTCAGCATAATGTCCTCTGTCGGCGTTGTGTTCAAAATATGTAGTGTTCTTTGCTCTAAGAACTTAGCATATGCCTAGGCAAATGTTCATTTGCCTAAATTTTCTTTATGCTTGCGACATTTCCAAATACTACTACACATAACCTCTACTATAAAATTGTATCTTCCTGGTGTTAGAACTCTTTAAAGATTGTGGGTCTGTAACGTTTTAATTTAAATAAACCAACTGGATTTAAATATGGTATGTAAACGTTTAGATACATTATGTACCATTTCATATTTTTTGGTATTTGTATTCATTATAAGATAAGTAATATACATCTTCCTTTCTCTATAAATTTTTAATTAAAGCATCTTTTTAAAAAACAATTTTACCAGCTAAAGCATTTACGATTCCGCAACAAACCAAAAGTGCTCCAGTTAGCTAAGTGGAGTAGAGGCGTGATTTTGGTTTGTAATAAATGTTTACTCAGGGGGTCAAACACAAGTAGTACCCTAAATATACCTAAAAACATTGAGGTAAATTTTAGATTTTACCTATTTTGTCAGCTTGCCGGTGCTGCGGATCGCTTTTCAACAGGTTATAGCGGTTTCCTTGGCTACAGAAAGTTGCCAGTGCCCAAAAAATTACTTATTAACAGCTGAAATATTCGAATATTACTCTCATAAATAGTTTCTGCGTTGTGCTGTTTTCATTCCCTATGTTGTCTATTCCGGCTGCCATTTTGATTGTTTAACTGAGTTTTTTACATCTTCGTCCGCTATTTAAATCTCAACGTTTTTTACTGGGACCTCAATGATTTGCATTTTCTATGTTTCCGTCTTCTTTGTAAAGTTTTTTCAAGTAATCCATTATTCGTTTACTATTCGATTGACCTACACTGTGTCGCTTATGTGTAGCTTTCTGTTTCTGAACACTTTTCGTGCACGTTTTTGTGCTCTGTAAATGTACCGTCCCATGTCTTTCGTTTTCCCAGTAGCTGTCTTTTATTTTTTATTTTTCTGTTTATCTCATTCCATTCTTCTATGTTTTAACCCGATATTCTTCTTTTGTTATATTGTATATAAAAGCTCACTTTTTTAGTTGTCTTTTATCTCTTTTGTTTAGTGCTATTTTTATTTTTTCTTCCCTATTACTTCTTCTGCTGATTTTAATATCTATATTTATATTTAGTTCGTTCCTGGTTGCTTAACGTCGTCGTTCTGTATCACGGAATAATTTTTTAGGTTTTGCTCTAGCCTCTTGCAGTAGAAACCTTTCATAGCTTCATGATTTAATGATTACATATATTTTTTCTATGAGTAGTGTTTCGTATGATTTTAATTTCAAAATTCGGACTTATTATTAAGGTTGCTTTCTCCTTTTGAAATGCTAAAAGTTCTTACATCCAACATTTGCATTGGAGTGAATCCGTTACTGATCTCTTCTCTTGAATATTTTCGTAGGTATATTTTGATATATTCTGTAGTTAAAATATATTATTGATTTTGAGACTATTCTGTACGCAAAAATTACTAACAGTTCTCCATTGCTTTATATTGTTTAATCAAATATTTGCTTTACTTGCGGTATGCTGTTTAGCATAACGAGCGTTTAGGTCGTTGATTTTGGGAAATTCCATCTTGTTCTTACAGTTTTTCGCAGATTCTTCTTCTTTCTTACCTGAGTCTTGTTCTATATGGGGCATATCCACTGAAAATGTGTACAAGCTTGTCCTGTAGTGTATATCCAGTTTTCTCCTTAGTGTTCTTGGACTTATGTACTCGACTTCGTCCATAAACTGCTTATACCGACACTTGCTGGTTACTATTTGTCTTTTCTTTTTTATTTACCATTGTTGTGCTGCATATGTCCGTTTACCGTTCTTTTATTTTTGTAGCGATTTCCTAGTCATGTACACTCCAGGATCTTTTATGCCAAGAACCCATTATTAATATTATTATAATGTTTCTATTTTTTTATCTTTTGTTTCATTTTCCATATTTTAAGCGTGTTTACAGGAATACTTTGAAAAGTATTGATGATGTTAAGCATTCCTGCAGTAGTCTTTTAGATGTTTTAAAGCTATCAGAGAGTGGTTAAGTGCTCGCGTAGGAAACACAGTGATAAATGGAAAAAACACGGTTCAGCGAATCCGTTAGTAGCAGTTAGCAATGATGGAGCATTATCATCCTTCTGTGCTCTGCATGAACAATATCAACAATACTTTCTTCAATTACAAGAGTCGACGTACAATAACATGGCCTAACTCTGAGGACAGCAATCCACCATTAATTAAATAATAAATTTTAGATGTTTGATAGCTAATATTGGATTGAACCACAAATTAGTTTTAGGAAAAGTTCGTTTAGACATTTCAAAAAAAAAGGAAAAATTATCTCCAATCTATGCTGAAAAATTAAATATAAAATTATTTACTAACGAAACGATCACAGCTATATGTGCAAGCCGAAAAATAGACGTTTTCAAGATGGCAAAAAATTAAAGAAACCCTAAACAAAGCAGCCGATGAAGCATTAGGCTGGAGGAAAATAAATAAAATATCTAGTGCCAGCAGAGAACCATAGTTCTGTAAAGAAATAAAGGAGCTATCAAAATAAAGCAACATGCGTATCTATAATACATTCAAAACAAAACAATAAACATGTTAGACACATACAAATAATAAATCACGTAAACAGTGAAATAATGAGACTAAAAGAAAAGTACTCGTAAAAGTCAAATGGAGCATAATCTTTACGGAACACAAAAGAAGATATTGGGAATGTCGCGATGCAAAAAACAAGCGACAAATAAATGTTAACGAACACAGGCCACAATATAAGAACGATAGAAAGATTATTTTGAAAAACTATACATTCAAGAAGAAATAATAGTAAATAATATCAACACCGCCATACAACAACAAACAGAAAATGGAATAAAAATTTTTAAAATCAGAACATTGTCAGGCTTGAACGAAGTACCAAATAAGTTTTTAAAACATGCATATGAAGGTTTAGACCAAGAATTTACTTGTTTTTTTCAACTAATAGTAGAAACTGGAAATCTCCCTCTCGAATGGAGAAATAGTATTACCGTACCCGTCTTTAAAACGAAAGCAAAAAAAAAACAGCCGGAAAATTACAAGGGAATAAGTTTGCTTAGTTGCGTTATGAAGTTATTCACGAATATTAGGCGATCCCTTATTAGCGAGTACTCAGAAATAAGCGAGGAGCAACAAGGATTCCGGAAAACCGATCGTCACTCGACGCCATATTTTCGCTCAGACAAGTAATCAAGAAAGCCATAGAATATGAAAAAATACTTTCTTGTGTTTTATTGATTTACAAACGGCATTCGATACAGGCTCCATGACGTGATTAAAATTTTAAATCAAAAGTATATTAATTTGCTGTAAAATAATAACAGTAATTACTCTTATTATTTTACACTGCAGAATACTCATACAAAAACGAATGTTATGATTAACAACTGCTTAATAAAAGAAATTAGAGTAAACATAGGTATAAGACAAGGGGATTCATTAAGCCCTCTCTTATTCAATGTTGTTATAGATCAAATAATTGAAGGAACAAAACCCTCAGAGCATGGATGCAAGAGTTAATAAAGGGAGCTGAAAATAACATGATATGTTGACATTGCCATTATATTAGCGGAGCATGAAAATGATCTACATAGACTACTCCCCTCTTTTTATCTAACGGGAATAAAATATGGAGCCAATGCGTTGTAAACTTGCAGTCAACAATACAGTCGTAGTGGAAGTAATATATTTTGTATAGTTAGGGGCTAAATTAACTGCCAATCAAAATAGGATAGAAGAAATAAAAACCAAAATAATAAAGCAGGAGGAATTGCAGGGGCGATGAACAGAGTGTTGGACTTCAACATGGCAAGACAGTTAAAGTTGGCTAAAACAGCCAAACGTCCTCTTCAAATAAAAAACAAAAAACGAATAAAAAAGGAGAAGGGAAGCAACTGTCCAAACTAACTTACAACAAGATACGAAATGACAGATGACAATATATTGTTTCTCGATGCACATAAGATAGAGAACAGCAAAAATGTTGTCTCTTCCCTGCTAGTGAACGATTTTGCATACTAAATTAGATGTGGCACCATCCTGCGAGAACTATCTATGTACATTTGATAATTAAATGGTTGAAGAACGGTTAAAAAGTGTGGATTTTCTGAAGCCCACATCCCTGTGGTTTGGGAATTACTATAACCGGAAAATTGGAATCATGCTTCGCGTGGTAAGAAACTTTGGTTCAACATATCGGTATCTGCATTAGCAAGGAACCAGTGGCAGAACCAATATACAACGGTAAATCTCTGTGGATATTGGTACCGTGACAAACCTTGCTCGTTGTGAAAGAGTTCGAAAAGATGAAGCAGATGCTTCTATAGTAATTTGCCTAGTATTTTCCATTGTTTGGTGTATTGATTTTGGAGGTCAATCAGCTACCTTTCGTTTTGTTGCACTGTCAGTCTCTAGAAATATAGGTATAACACTTTTTATATTTAATTTGTACTTGAGTATATTTCTCTTCTAAGACTGCGTGCGATATGGAATAACGCCAAGTAAAACCATGAATATTTTTCCCACAAGTCGCCTGGAATGGATATCTTGCGAATCGCTCATTACTTAACAACACAATATTAATAAATTATCTAGTTGTCTTAGGATACATATTTACAATTTATATGTAATATGCATGCCATAAATTACCTCCCATAGACTGTGATTGAGTATGAGAAATGCCTTCAAGCAATTTGACATCATCCTGCATAGGCTAAATGAAGTCACGAACATACTATGAGGTTAAGGTAAATCTCCCAGAGTGCTCACGCTCGGTGTACTACAAAATCGGACAAAAAACTGAAAATTCTCGCCTAAAAAAAAAACTTCCTCAGGATGTCCTATTATCCTCCAATGAATAGCGACCATGTATAGTTAAAACTTATATTTAGTTATGTATCTATTGTAAAAAAATATTACTTTTATATAAACACTACGTATAATATGCAATATGTCTAGTTAATAAAGTTAAAAAAAGGGTGTTTTGAAACAAAATCATTGCAAAATAAAATATGTTATTAGTTGATAAAAAAGCGTTGTTATTGAGGAAGACATATGTGTTTAAGCGAGATTATTACCTGAGGCAATATTTTTAAAACCGAAAATTTTGCCTAACAATAGCATTGCAGTGTTGTTGTTTGGCGGTATTTTTGGCTATAAAAGAAAAGCGTTTCTTAATTTTTCTTTTTTTAACACCATAATATCCTCAAACTAACAATACCGCGTGGCTTTGGTCATTATTGGGTTGTTATTTAATTGCCATTTCTAGACACTACATCATTTTGTATTTATATTTACGAAATGTTTCCAAATAATACCCCTATAATGTTTAAATTTCAATTATTTTAGAATATATATTACTCTGTGATTTCAACTTCCTGTTTGAAAATTCTGAATTGGATATTTTGTTAGAACTTACTTCGGTAAGAACCGTCTTCATTGATAGTACTCAGCACTTTTCGAGAAAAGCATTCTACCGCAGATCAATTGCTGAGAATTACAGAAATTATTGAGAAAGGTTATGAGGAGGAAAAATTCACAGCAAATGCTTTCTTAGACCTTCAACAGGCATTTGATAAAGTCTAGAAGTCTAGATAATTGGATTGCTGTATAAATCATTACAGCTAACCCTTCCCTCATACCTAATTAGAATTCTAACTTCATTCCTTCAGGAATGAACATTCGCCGTAAGAGTAAATTCTACCTTTTCAACAAACAGAAATGCTAATGCAGGTGTCCCACAAGGAAGCCTTTTGGGACCTTTATTATTTAATATCCATCATATGTATACCGGAAGCAATACATAGTAAAATAGCACTATTCGCATATGATACCTCCGTCTTGACTCAAACACCATGACTTACACGTAGCCATTTCGTTACTGCAAGCATCAGTCGATGAATTAACAGATTGGTTCTGCAAATAGAGAATCGTAATAAACCCAATGTGAAGTTAAAATAATTACCCTTCGAAGAATAAGAAATCTGTCAAAATTGAAAATAAATGAAAAACCAATTGATTGGAACCCTCAAGATTCGGTTGTCAGATATCTAGGAGTATAATTAGATATACGACTGAAATGGGGATATCATAAGGAAATTGAACCAGTGCCATGTACTCCTAGCTTTGTTATATAAGTTAATTAATATAAAATCTAATCTAAAATTTGAGTGCTTTCTTCTACTATATAAAACAATAATTAGACCTATGATAACTTATTGCTGTGCAGTATGGTGTAGTGTCCCCAACTCACAAATTAAAAAACTACTAGTAGTGGAAAATAAAGTGCTACGAATAATAGTGAGCGCTCCTTGGTATGTTAGAAACCAGTAGATTCATGCTGAAGTCAATACGCGAACCATAGAAGAACACATATGACATGTGGCTAGACAGTTTTTTAAAAGCATGGACAGATGTAACAGTATAGTATTTTACAACAAAGTTCAAAGATACAGCAACTAGACTTAAGCGAAAACTAACTCAATAATGTGTTCATCAGATGATCACGAATATAATTATAAATTAGCAAGTAAATCGATAGTTTTTTGTAAAATGGTCTACCATAAATCTCATTACGTTAATTGTTTAATTATTTAGAATTTGTACTTGTACGCAATCATGTATAACAATTAGTTTATAGGTCTGGGTTTTATTGTTAAAAAATTATAAATAGAGAGGTTGCAGAAGAAGTGTGGCTCACATCAGAAAGCCGACTTCAACACTGAGCAATCCAAAGATGTAATACTAAATGCTTCTCAAACAAGAGGGGCTGATTTTCCAGCAGTGTTGATTTTTACAATAGGGCTACCGACGACGATGACTAAATGTTAATAGCTACAATTCAATTCTATTGACAAACACATCCAATACAACTTGACAATTTTTCAAATATAATCGTGATGGCTAAACGTGGGGAGGAGGTAGCGTTATAAGATCCAAGATGTAATTATTTGTAAACGTCAAAACTCCTCATAAAACTATTCTTCAAATCTACGTATGTAAATACATTTCTGTTTATCAATTAATTGAGGTAATGACTGTGCACTCAACTGTACCTAAAAATTGTTGAGCTGTACTTTGATGTAGAGCATAATTGCTGTCCCCAAGAAACTAGTGTAACATTCGCGTTTTCAGTCAGGCCAATATTTCGAGCTGACCGTTCATGAACTCACTGATCGAGGAGAGAAACTTTTTACTCCATAAGGTTTGAGTTAAGAATCTTGATATCGAACGGCCTTTTGATAGCACATTTTTCATTCTTCCACTCGAGTAGTGAGGGACAATCAAAAACATAGTTATAATAACTTTTCCCAGTGATACAGTTACACAGTCACCACTGTTTCCACAGTGCTTGGTAGTGTAT
>OW679202.1:101850676-101991671 GCA_940337035.1 Agriotes lineatus
GGAAAAAGAAATTCATTCCAGGAGGGTGGCAGATGCTGTAACCAGTGGATGTCTGCAGGTTTGTTTTGTTGGCTGAGTGCTGTGGAAAAGGTGGAGTTTGCTGATATTGGATGGTTAGGACGTCTTGTCTGTCTGTGAACCGTGCATTGCGGGAAGGTGCTTAAGAGGGTCGAGTAGCAGGTTAAAAGATGGTTGACATCTGGAACGTTATGCGGACCAAATGAAAGGTGGGTGATTTCTTATTAAAGTCATTACTAGAAACAAGACAATTAAAAGATGAACTAATTAAGAAATAATTACTTACTGTGTTTTTAATATTGTTGTCTACAGTTGTAAAGATTGGATATTTGTCACTTGAATTTCAGATTTGTTTTGATAGTTGGTTAACATAAGTATTGCGACTTATGCAAATCAGATCAAAAATATTAGAACATCAATTTTTCAGAAATCAAGTAACTAGATAAAATAATCCACCCCTGATTGTTCAGGAGCTATTTCTAATAATAATTATTATTGACATTCTAATACATAATAGAGCAAATTTTTAATTTAACAACAGATTAATAAAAATATGCTTGAAGGTTCAGTTCAATATATTAGTGAAGAAATATATATTCTGATACATTTAAAAATTGTGTAGTTGGGTTTCTTAACCCCAAATATGTATATTTAGACACCCAGTTTGTGATCCTAAGTGATTTAGAAGCCGAGATATTGATAATATGATTATATTTCAAACTGGCAGTTATAAAATCCAACATGGCCGACGGAGGAATTGGTCCTATCAAAAATTGAAAGCTAAGTACCTAACTAGCACCTGGAAAAAAATTGATGCTTTTGTCCCGTGTGTCCACATTTTCATGATAAGCTGCCCTGCTACACCTCTCACATTCTAACATCGTGTGATCTGGGGTGTCTATTTCTCCGCAATATATGCAATTGGCATCTATCGATTTTCCTATTCGGAACGTATATGTTCTGTACGACCCGTGACCCGTCATAAACTGAGTCAAGTAATACTCCAGGACCCTGTGTCCGCATTCCGTCCAGACTCTAATATTGGGAATACGATCTTTGGTCCGGACCGCCACGTCGGCTGTATTATTCCACCTGTTTTGCCACTCTTCCATTGACCTTATTCTGGCCCGCGTCGTTGCCTCTTCCAGGGCTTGTCCTATATAATTGTATACTGCGACTCTTTCCCCAGCTAATAGATCTGTTGGTATTACGCCGGCCAGCACTTGCAGAGAATTTGTTGATGTGGTCCGGTATGCGGATATAACCCTCAGCAAAGACCTCCTCTGTGGCCTATGCATAATTTCTTTATATCTGCTTATTTTAATGACCTGTGCCCACACTGGTGCACCATACAATAGTATACATTGGGCAGCACCTGCCAGTATCTTCCGCTTTTCTGATGAAGGGCCGCCGATATTAAGCAGGATTCTACTCAGGGCCGCAACCGTTCTATCTGATTTTCCTGTAACATGTTCATTAAACCTTAGCTTATCGTCAATCCAGGCTCGCAAGTATTTTACGTGTCTTTTTGGGATCACCACGCGGTCTTCTACAATGAACTGTATGTTCTCGCGCTTTCTAGGGCCCTTAATAACTACTGCCTCCGTATTATTTGGGGCCAAAGTCAATTTGTTTTCCCTCATCCATCTGCATATCATGATGGCCGCCATGTCTGCAACATGACACAGTTCCTCTCCGCTGTCTGCTTCGGCTATGAGAGCCAAATCGTTGGCATATGCAATTGCTTTACAGTTGCCTCAGCACGCCGTCATACAACACATTCCATAGAACTGGCCCAAGAACTGAGCCTTGCGGCACCCCAGCCGAAGTAAAGATGCTTCCTTGTCTTTTCCGCACAGGCAGCTCGCAATTATGTTAACCAGGTACTGACTAATACCCATTTCTTTTAGTCTCGAGATTATCAAACTCCACCTAGCTGTGTTAAAGGCGTTTTTTACATCGAATATAATTAGCGCAACCCACTTTTTATCCGACTCTCCCTCAGATGTGACTTGCAACACCGCTTGTACGGTAGATCTTCCTCGTCGAAAGCCGAATTGTGACTACGACAGCAGGTTTTCCTAATTTAACTCCTGCTCTAGTCTGTCTTGTATTAGTATTTCATACAACTTACCGAGAGTGTCTAGGTGGTATATTGGCCTATATAATATCGCGTTTTCCACATCCTCTACCTTAGCTTTAAGAATTAGGACACACTCCAACACGCTTCCACTGAGGGGGAAGCTCTGTGTGCCGATCGGGCTGTTAAACATCTTTAATATGGCAGCGGGTACACCCTTCACCGCTTCAAGGATAACTTCAGGCATAATGACGTCTAGGCTTGCAACTTTTTCTGTTCTAAATAAGTCCGAGGCTCGCGCTGTGAAGACTGGGATATCAACGGTGTTGTAATGTCTTTCCCATTCGTCTTCTACCTGGGGAATAGTTTCTTTACGATTCAAGCCTTTGAGTCCGTGGAAAGCCCGTATGGGGCTGGCCACGCCTTTAAGCGTTTGACAGTAAGTTTATATCCTTCCCCCCAAATATCTTGTTCCAGCAAATTACACAATTCCTTCCATCGCTTTTTCTTAACCATGTTTATTAACGGTTTAAGCTCCTTCTTTATCACTTTATATGTATTTTGAGCTTCTTCCCTATTTTCCCCCCTGAGTCTTCTAATTCTTCTCCTAGCCGCATTACATTGGCTTCTCTTATCTGCTATGCCTGTGTTCCACCAGTACGGACAGACTGGAACAAGGAGATTGACATTAGCACACTAAATGGTGAAATCTGGTGGTCCTGGATCACTACAACAAATTAAAACTGGTTTGAGTCACCTAGGTGTCTATAGATATATACGGCACCAACAAATATAATGAACTGGTTAGATCAGTCAATACCACGAGTATGAGGCAGCATTAAATGGTCGAAAAACTGACATTGGATTAAATATCTCAGTGCATAACCCGCCCGAAAGTGTTTATGGGAGCACTATGAAGGAGTGTAGACGAAAAACTGCTTAAACATGAAAAAGATTAAAAATTACAATAACGACAATCCTCACGGAACATTGCTGCATATACAAACATCTAGTCAAAACAGAATCAATCATTGTCCAGACTTTATGATAAGTGGATAATTTCACGATCAACCATTTGCAAAGAAAGAATTAGGTATTACGCAAATTGACTAGGAACACTCCTATAAAGATAATTCAAACCTCCAAATATTTGGATATTATCCTATGAGGTCAACTAACGCTTGGAAGCGCAATAGGTCTTCTATGCCGAAATGCACATGACACACGAACAAGGACTTAGAATAATAATATCCATAAAAACTTAATCCAACATTGGATATTGTAGTTGGCACTGTTGAATTGAATTTTAACGAAAAGGATCTCACTAAACTTGTATTTTAACCATAAAAGTTTTTTGTCACTTCTCAATATGCATATTTTTGGGGCACTATCTGTCTGATTGACAAATGGTATTATTTAATTTATAGAATAATCTTATAATTACCCGCTATTCATTTACTAATTAAAAGTTTAGACGGAAACTAATAGAAATTGTGAAAATTTACTCAAAAACCTTGAAACCAGAAGTATTAAAGTTGCAATGTGGATAAGTTTCTCAGCATTTTCTTCCAGTAAAAATTAATTACTCTGCGCTCAGATTTATACAGGCTTAAAAGGAATAATCTGCAAATTAGCAACGTATATTTAAGGAAAATCGAATATAATATCCAAAGGTTGAAAATGTTGACGTGACAGAGGATAGAACAACCTCTTTTATAAATAAATTACTCCCTATGCCAATTTTGACGGATGGTACTATGATACATACATCTGTTTTAGAAAATGTCGCAAAAAATTTGGCTTAGTATTTCTTGAAACTCGTTAGATTCGCACTTCTCATTATAAGTGAAATTATAAATGCAGCTAAAGCTTCGTTATTTAAAATGATCGGAAAGTTCAGGTATTTTTCCCACTAATTTCTAGTTTTATGATAGAAGGACGTTTATTCAATTTTATTCATAAATGAGAATAACCCTGAACTTACAATATTAAAGGCAAATTAATTTGTCTACTAACCTTGACTCTAATACAATATTATAAATAAATAATTCCTTGCAAGTGCTTATTAGCACCAGTCAGTTCTACTTTACGCGACAAAAATGTTATATGAACAGAGCGGTAAATGTTTAATTTTTATCATTATAAATATAAAATACAATGCTCTACAATAACTAAACTGAAACAATTGTATTTTACACAAATTCTATTCTTTTTGTGGGTCTGTTCATGTAAATTATAAAAAAAAAATTTTTTACTTTTACTACGCTTGGTATTTATGTTTAGCACTTTATAACGTAAACGGAACCATTAAAAATTCTATTAACTTTTCCACATGGGCTCTAAAAAGATAAAACATGTTTAGAATAATCAGTTTTGTAGAAAATAAACAAATATGTAAATAGGATTAGTATAGCTTATTCCACTACCGATCAAGAAGGAACTAATTATATTGTGTAATTAGTAGAGCAAGAATAATTATGCCTTTGCATAGGTATTGCATTTATAAATGCACATTTTGCTCTTTCTTTGTTAAAATGCAATCTGGGCAGAATAAGCATGATGCAGCGTATTATATGGAATTTTTATCTGATGTTATGAATTTATTAGCCAAGAGTTACTTAATTTTTTATTTAAATTAGTAGTTCCCAGCAAGTATTTCTCATTTTTACCTAAAAATGTTCATAAACAGATAAGAGGATTAGGCTTCGTAACAAGAATCCAGTAGCTGTTTCATTTAGAATTCTTTATGTGCATTGCCCTTTCGAAAGTGGCTGGTTTGTTTTAAAGATTAGTTTAGTGCGAGTTCTGTTAGTGAAATGTAATCGATAAGTTAGCACCGTTCACAGGGGCGAAAAAAAAGATTCTTGAATAAAATAGCGACTTTACCAAAGACGAGACTGTTTTTTTTTTGTAAAGTATTCTATGTTCCTATTGTCCCAACAGAAAGGTTTTAAGTTCACCAACACGTTAAAACTGTTAAACATATAAAATACAAAAGCATTAAAAACACTGCGTTACAGCAAACTTGACTCTTCAATATAACTTAATTTAAACCAGGATCTAAGCTTTTAAAATTCAATAAAGCGTTATGTGGTGCATTTATGTCTACTGTTACACAATATAAAAGTTAAAGAATGAGAAGTTTTGGAGCATCACACTTAACAGATTGAGAAAAATATTCACGGTCGGGATGTAACAAGTATCAATACAAAAACTTTAATAGTTGATATATTTTCATGTGCTGAACAAAAATTCTTATAACGGAATACTCGATTTCTTGTCGTAGTATACAGCAAAACAAAGTTAAAGGCTTTGATGTTTGAATATCGTGTATTCCTGAATTATTTACATATAGTTATTTTAGTTGCTTTACGACGACATAATAACTTCAATTTGTTGTTAAATTATTTTTCAATTTTGATTTCGTCGAAAAATTTTGTATCGAAAGTGGAAGAGTGAATTTTGGGCAGAATTTGTAAAAATATTATCTAAATTATTTCATTTTCTGTTGCTTTGTAATATTTAAACTATTTTTGATGCCAGTAATTTTTATAATTAAAAGTTCAATTAAAAACTTTGTAAATGCCGAATATATCTGTGGTTCTTAAACATTAACGCCCTCAACTTTGCCTTACTGTATCCAAATAATTAGAAAAAACATCAGTTTCTGTTGTAAGAATTATGTGTTACACCCTGTATACCAGTAATGTATTAACAATTTCTTGAGGAAATAAGAGCGAAAATAGACAAAACTACATTTAGAACGCACTTGACGAAACAATGATTGTAAGGGAAGGTGCATCGAAGATCTGTTCGATACGCCAGCAGAAGAAGAGCAGTGTCATTCATATTTACTTACTTATAACGTAGTATCTTAAGGAAAGCATTCGTCTATTTCAGTTTTGCTTTAATGATTCGTTTAGCTTGCTATGGGCTTCCGTTATAAAGTACCATGAAGTTGTACTAGAGACATTTAAAAATCTGATTAGCAACAAAGTTGATCCTAAATCTGCGCTAATGTCAGAGATTGAGAATTGAGTTGAATAGTGAGATGATAATGATGAAACCGTGCCACCGTTTTGATCTTTACTTTGGTTAACAAAATCCGGAGTTTACTTCTTTCGTTGTCTCTTCTCTTCGGCTAATTGCATAGCCTCTGCTCTATAGGGGAGAGTATTCTGAAACTACCCTGAAAAATGGGGTTTTCAATTTCTGGACCCATATCATTTTCAAAAAGTTTGATGAGCTTCGTGTTCATTTTCTTCCAAAGTCCTATTTCTAAAACTTGAAACTCGTCTTTTGTCTCTTGATTTATTTTTTTTAAACATTAATGAAGTATTTACCAGACAAAACATTAACGTTTAAGGACCAAAATTATTTTGGCGTAAAGCACAACAAAGAAAGAACTACCATTATAGTAGGCCAACATGTGGAAGCAAGAAAATGGTTTGGATGACCAGTGAACTATATGAAGAATGGATTTTTAGAAAAAAAATCTACGCCGAAATGCGTAAAATGTGATTTGTGGATAACTGGCAGTCGTCTCCAATAATTGGTAAACCCTGTGTTTGTAGCCTTCTCAGTTTTCCGTTGTTTGGAAAATTCCTGATTGCCAGCTCGCCTTGGAATTTGTGGACTGTATGAATTGTAGGTTTCACTGAATAAATACACTCGTTGAAAGCCGGAAATATGTTACTTTATTAGCAATAAATAACACATTGAACATTTGAACATTTACAAGAATTAGCTTTCGTAGAGAGGACCGGTTTGCATGCTGCCACGTTGACAGATGAAACGTAAGTGTTTTTGGAAGCGGAAGCACGCCCGGCAGTCTACTGCGCACAGTATGAATTCAGAATGCAAGAGAAGCGGCAAAAGTTTATAAAGTCCTTAACACCCTGTAAATCAATTTGTGTTGTTTTTCTACCGCCAAACATAACGTCAAAGCAACAACCTATGGATCAGAGAATTATCATCTGAAACAACACTGCAGAAGACGAATATTGGAAAGTTTTGTGTCCTAGAGGACAATACTGAAGCAAAGCAGATTTCCCTATGGGATGCCATATTATCATACCTCTTAAGTAATGCACAACACTACATAGTGTATTAAACCAGCAAAAGTACCAAGGCTTCATTCAACGATTTACTATTGTCGGGTTATTGTAAACAAACTTCCCATTACTTTTAATAGGGATACTATCACATAAAACAATTACTTATACCTATTAGTTGTTTTATAAAACTACCAACACAAGTACATTTCATTAAATAGTAAGGACGGTTCATTACTGCCTTATTGAACGGGACCCACGTGCTACGTTTAAACACACCCTTATTATTTCTGTGATAATAGTCTACTGTGCAGTAGTGCAACATTTTAATGCGGCATACGCCGGGTGCTACAACTTGTAAATGTATCTAAATAATGGAACACCGATGTACAGGAAGCAACCATAAGAAACTATTTTAGAAAAGTTGGCTTTTAAAAACATGTCGAAACCATTTACACTTTGCAGGCAGTGGAAGCACATAAACACGTTGTCGCATGATTAACTGAAACTCGTTATGACGCAGCCACATTAATTAAATCATCTTTGTTTTTGCCGGAAGTGTGTTTATGTTACAAAGTGGATCTGATGCGGAAAAGTTACAGACACATTGAGGTAAATAAAAATCAATAGCGTATAAACAGTGAAAGTGATGTAGCTAAATGGGTGGCGGATTATCAAAGGATTGTGTCGTCAATCTTGAAAGTAAAATCAACTAAAGTAAATTCCGCATATTTCGTATGCAGGTAAAAGTTTGCAATAATTATGGGTTACCCCAACATTTTTATTTATTACTTAAATAATGTTACAGCCAAGAATACATAAGACACCGTTCAAGTTACCAAAATATTGTGGTGGTAAATTTAAAATATCCGTTAGACATAGGACTAAGGATACTATAAAAAAAGGACAAATATGTTAAGATGCGTTATAGTAGATAGTTATTCACGTTTTCGAGTTAGGTAATGATACCATTTTAATTTTTTTTTTCAAAGTTATTTAGCCGGTTCAGCAATCAGTTGCTATTCACAGCTGAGTTCACTATTGATTAGTCAAGCACTTCTTTAATCACTCTAATGAGATCCACTTTTAAAAGCGTCTCCGTCACTTCAATTAATTGATAACTAGAACTTGTGTTTCACTTTCATTACATTGTTAACTTTTTTATGGCATTTTAATCATCACTTTCTTCTGTCGACGTTGGTGATAGGTAAAGGTCTTGTGCTAGCTTTCGTTTCAGTCTCCTATGGATATGTTTCTTACCTACTTCGTGTAGTGTGGCGCTGGGGCACTCTGTTATATTGTTAAAATATTTTTTCGCTGTTTTGAATATTTGTTCACGTATTGTTGGGAGCCCTGTTTCACGGTGTATTTGGGTATTTCTTACGTACCATGGTGCGTTTAGAATTGTACGTAACACTTTATTTTGAAATCGCTGAACTTTATTTAGGTGAATTTTTGATGCTGTTCCCCATATAGTGCACGCGTACATAAGTATAGGTCTTATAATTGCAGTGTATATTAGGATTCCACATTCATGCTTCAGTGGAGAATTTTTGTTCATTATTGGGTACAGCATTGAATATCTTACGTGTGCCTCGTTCAATTTTCGGTTTATATGTATACCCCATGTTAGCCTCCTGTCTAGGAGTATGCCCAAGTACCTTATTGCACTGTCTGAGGGGTTCCATGGTATTTCGCGGGCATCGATCACTATGTTTGCCGGAGTGTTTGGTGGACGTAACGTGAATATCTGCGCTTCACATTTACCGGGATTTAACTTTATGCGCCACTTGTGTAACCATTCATTAATAACATTTGTGCTTTCTTGTAGGCGTTGTACGGAAATATTGATGTCGTCATTTTGAGTTATGAGTGCAGTGTTATCGGCGTACATTGCTGTAGTTGTATTGCCCAGTTCTGGAAGATCATGCACATAGATGTTAAAAAGTGTTGGTCCCAGTATTGAACCTTGGGGTACGCCTGCATATATACTTTTTATTGTTGAAAGCTTTGAATTTGCTCTGACGGCAAATTTTCTATCAGTGAGAAAAAATTTAATTATTAAAAACAAATAATTTGGTAATTTTATTTTTAACAGCTTGTAAAGTAGCCCGTTTGTCCACACCTTCTCAAAGGCTTGCGCTATGTCAAGGAACACCGCCGTTGTGTGCAATTTATTATCAAATCCTTTTTCTATCAATTCTGTAATTCGTGATAGTTGTTGTACCGTCGAGTGTTTTTGTCTGAAGCCATACTGGAAAGGTGGGAGTATATTATTCTGGTTCAAGAATTTTGTTAAACGACCATGAATGATTTTTTCCAAGATTTTAGATAAGGTAGGCAGTAGACTGATAGGACGATATCCTGCAGGGTCCTTAGGATTTTTTCCGTGCTTATGAATCATTGTTATGTGTGCTAGTTTCCATGTATCAGGAAAATAGCTTGTGTATAAACATGCGTTGAAAGTGGATGCTAAGTAAGCGTAGACTTTATCTGGGATGTTTTTTAATATTATGTTAGGGATTTGGTCATGCCCTGGTGATTTTTTTTTTGGGTAAGCGCTTTATGTATTTCTTAATTTCTCTAGGGCTGGTGGGTTTAATAATTCCTGGAACCAGTGGTGCACGTTGGTTTAATTGCAATTGGACTTCTTGGTTGAATGCTTCGTCGTCCACATCGTTGTTGCTAGTTGTGAATGTTGTTTCCAGATGGTTTGCAAATAATTCACATTTTTCTTCATCTGAAGAGTATACTGTGTCGTTTTTGAACAGACTAGTGGAGATTTGTGGCTGTTTTAAAATTCGCTTCGTTGCTAGCCACATTGAAAAGTCTCGTGGTTCCAGTTCCTCGATGTATTTTTTATAGGAACTGATACGATTTTGTTCTAGCTCTTGCCGTACTACTCTAATAATCTTGTTTAGTGGTTGCCTAATAGCTGGGTGTCTAGTTACTTGCCAGGTTCTTCTTAGAGCGTGTTTTTGTTTTATTAAGTTTAATATTCGTTGCGGTGGAGTTAGATGATCTAAGCTTCGCCTTCGGCGTTGGACCGTTGTTGAAATTTGAATAGATTGTGCAATGGATTTATTCAAAGTGTTGATTGCAGTGTCAATGTCATTTTTTGTGGCTAGAGTCATAGGGCAGTGCAAAGTTATGCTTAGGTGTTCCCGGAATAGAGGCCAATCAACTTTACCATTTATAAGTCGTGGGTATTGTTCCGTATGTTCAGCTGCACGGTCAAATGTAACTATTACGGGTATATGGTCTGAATCCAATTCAGTTAAAGTCGTCTGGTATATGGGGGTATTAATTTTCTTGTGCAGAACTATATCTAAAATGTCTGGCTGATGATCGTTTCTAGCAGGGAAATAGGTGAATTCATTCGGTGCTGAGATTTGAATGGCATGTTTACTTAAATTGGAGTACAGCTTTGTTCCATTAGGGTTAGTTTTTCTACATCCCCAGAGTGTATTTTTGCAGTTAAAATCTCCAACGGCTATAGTAGGTTTATTTGTGTTAAATAAGGCAGCTATATCTTCTTCAAGTATATGTCGGTTTGGTTGCTTGTAAACGCTAGATATAATTATATTTTGTTGATCTTTCAATTCTAGGTTGATTGTTACTGCTTCTAAATTTTGTAGTTGTGCTATTTCAACTGGGTAGGCTGATAGGTTTTTCTTAACTATAATTGCTACTCCCCCCGATGCATGTGTGGTATTACGATCTTTCCGGTACATGTTATATCCAGTGAAGCGTATTTTTGTATTGTTGTTTAAGTGAGTTTCTGTTATACACATTACGTCTATTTTATGTCGTATTAAAAACTGCATTACTAGTGTTCTTTGAGCAAGCAATCCATTGGCGTTCCAATTTGTGATAACTAGGCCTTGTACGCCTTGATTCTGATTATTTGTTAGAGCCATTGTTAAATAAGGATGGGATTAAGTTTAATATGAAGGATTTGATCTGATCCATGTATGGAGTGATTATAACTAAGAGGGCTTGTAGCAGTTGTGAAACTATGTTAGTCTGTGGAGCTGCTTCCACATTATTTGCGCTCATTCTGTTAACTGTGATGTCTCGGTAGCTAGTGTTTGTTTGTGCTGTATTAAAAGTTGTGGCAAATCTCTGGCTTGTATTGTTTTGATATGTACTATTGTTAAATATTGGTTGATTTGTTTTACGAGCTATTGTTTGATTAAATTTTTTAATGTACTCACATCCTCTGTAGTTTGCAGGGTGGTTGCCTTGACAGTTGACGCATTGTGGCTTTTCTTCACGGGTTTTTGTGCAGTCTTTGTAGAGGTGCATTCCCAGACATTTGACACATCTGGGTTGGAGGTGGCAGTAGTTTTTTGTGTGCCCCATTAGTTGACAGCGAGCGCACTGTGGTGTGTCTCTTGATTTACGTCTTGGTTCAATTTTAACAATGCAATACAGCAGGTTGTCTATTTTGAAGATGTCGTTGTATTGTTGATCTTTGTTTATTTCTACTGCACATAGTGGCATTGGTTTTTTGTCCTTGTTTAATAGTCTTGTAACTTTAATTACAGATATTTTTCTTTCCTTCAGCTCCCCTTCAATTTCTTTTTCCGTGATTCGTGTGGGCAAGCCTTTTATTATTACAGACTCAGTAGGCTTATCTGGGTTTCGATAAGTATGATATCGGATGTTTTCATCGTTGTCATAATATTTTGTTAATAACCTATAGTCTTTTATATCTTTTAAATTTATTCTCAGATGTTCTCCTTTGTTGATTATAGTGAAATTGCTGTTTTTTATCACTTGTTTAATATCACTTATCACTACTTGATAATTGCGAGTGTTGTGTAGGAATATCGGGGGTATATGTTGATTGTTAGTTGCAACATTTACAGGATTAGTCACTGTATCCGTACTGTTTTGTTTATTTACGGTCGATTCTTGGGCGTTTTTATCGAGTACATAGTATTTGTTAGCTGCAATAAGTTCGTCTGTCTGGAATAGATATTTCTTATTTACGGTATTATCAGGCGAGGTCAATGTGCGCTTGTTACTTGTACTCTGAGAATCGTTAATCTCCATTGGAATGGTTTTGGAGCCTTGATAGATTAGCTTTGGTGCAGCCAGTGGGGTATTCATTGTTGAGCTGTTTTTATAATTAATTTGCGGGGCGACCACTGGTCGCCCGCTACTGCTTGAGAAAGTTTTGAGGGTTCACACCTGGGAATTATAATCCAAATGCGCACAGTATAAAGTAAGATGGTTCACAGGTAAGGTTAAACACGATAATTTATTCCACACGTCCATTTTAATTTTAATTTAAGAAAGGGCTACCAGTTGTCATATCTTTTTTGAGCGACCCACGGTCAGCACATGTAGGAAAGTACCGTCACATCCGACATTTTTACTCCACTGTCGTAAGCGTCACTTTGATGTTTGTCATACAATTTCGTCAAAGTGACGTTTGTTTCATAATTTAGTAGGTCGTGTGTGCGATTATATGGATGAAATCAAAATAAAACTTTGTTTTCTTGACATGCCTTTATTATTTATTTAATCGCTTGAGGTAGTAAACATAGTCTTACACCATTCTCTGAACGTACGTTGCAATCTACTGCACAAAAACACGAAAATCTAAAAAAATCGCGATGAATGACAAGTAACATTGGAGTAAAAATGGCGGCATTTTCACGGATCAAAGGATGGTAGTACTCTCCTACATATACTGGCTCTGGTGCGACCACAACCACAATTTGAAATCAGCTGAAAGTCTTTTGTTTGCGTCCATCTAACGATACCAGAATGAAGTTTGAGACGTATAGATATGGGTATTCAGGAATATCTTGATTACCATAAGAGCAAGTTAGATTTGAAATTTGGGCTTGAGAGTATACCTGCAATTAGCAAATTAATGCATCGATTAACCCGAAATACCGCACTGTGCTGCACTGGCACGACTAATGGAAAAAACTTAATTTACGACCTCGTCAAGGAGTTGGAGCTTTAGACCTAAAATTTTATATCCAACACGTTTGAAAACATTATTTTTAGGAACTAAAAGAAAAACAAGAAGTTTATGAAAAAGAAGACATCATAATAAAGTGTTAAGAAAATTCATTTGCCGACATTGTCGTGAGTACTTCGATTATGCAACAGGCATTAGTGTGTCCTATAAAAATATAAGTCTGAAAATAATAACTCTCAGTTTTTTATATGATTGGGCTTAGGTACCAAGCATCAACTTGAGACCAGCAGTTTTCAATTTTTTTTCACCATAATTTTGAAGTCTTTGGATCGACATAACGTCGTTTATTAGTGCGTCAGTTGCAGATCTGCTTGTAGACCAAGACTCAATGTAAACGCGGGCAACAAACCGGTTGAATCGTTAGAGTCCTTCAAGTTCATGAGCTGTCAGGCGAAACGCAATTTGGGTCCTTTTAGCAGTAGTTCGACTTTCGTAGAATAAATTGCCTTTGCCATCGATCGAGCTGTATGAAGTGCACCAGGCTTCCGAATTAGAGTAGCTGCGATATTCAACAGAATCAATAATGCTAATGGATAGTTCTCTTCTAATTGTTTAGATATGACTTCCTACTGAAGCTCTAACGCAAATATTAACGGAGTCTTTTATCGATTATTGTCATGGTTGAGCTTAGACTAATTGTCCCGGAACCTCTTAAAATTGAGAATACTTTTAACATGTGGTGTCGGCATGCCATCTACAGAAAATTTCTTCCAATGAAGTGCTTTAAAATTGCACAGGCTACATTCAATCTTCCTGCGTTTAAAGCAGTCGTATCGAAGCACATGCCGACGGCTACAGAATCACAGTTCCATGACTGCAACTGTTCACGTACTGCCTCAGCTGCTGCCTAGCCAGAGCCAAATGTCAACGTCACCAAGAAGTTTAATTGTATCTTCAAATAAAGAGGAAACTAGAACGGGTAGCCGTTCTACTTTATCAACGCCAGTCACACCTGTGCAGTTTCACGACGACGTTTCTGGAATTGTCGGTACTCTTGAAAAGAACTGCCTCGTTGATTACAGACGCCAAAATCATCGTTGACTTTCTGATACTGGCATTAATCCAGTCCAGCACAGCTGAAACTTTTGAAGGTACAATACGTTTTCGTTTAAGTTTAACATCTTCCGACTCATTTTCACTGCTATTGTTGGCAGCCACGACCGAAAAGTTTGAAATACCAGAAATGACTCAATTTGGAAAAATCACCTTGCAATCCTTATATGTCTATCATTTTGCATCGTGGTGAAAAGAAGATCCAGCATTTATAGCTGTTATGTGTATATATCAGTTTTAGGAGCCCTGTAAGGCTATTCACCTCCCACTAGCACGAAGGCGCAAAAATTCAAAGTTAGCCCAAATAGCACACACGTGGGGGACATCTAAATATGAACCGAATAAACTGACATTTTACGAATGAAATTACAGTGTTAGAAAGAAACATTTTGGAGAGTGAAACCTAAAATTTATTTATTTTAAAATTTTAATGGGATTTATGGGACACACTAACCAGCATGCAACTTACAGATTTATACTTTCTTATTGCCAATAGTAATGCCTTTTGTGATTGTGTAAGCCACTCAGTTATGTTCATGTTGACACCCTGTGGAACTGGTGCAGTGTTGGTAGTTACCAAAGAAATATGTTTGAGTGTTAAATCTTTTAAAAGTCAAAACATCAACTATTAAGTGTTTAATTCGACTTAAATGACTACCTACAGTAACGAAGAATATGTAGATATGATTATTATGTATGGAGCTGTTGAAAAAAGCGCTGCACGTGCAAGACATGTATTCGGACATATTTCCAGATCGTCAAACGCCTTCCGAAAATACATTTCTTCGAGTAGTCCAACAGGGAAGAAAGACTGGAAATTCACAACCTAAGAAAGGTTATGGTGGCGGCAGACCAAATCAACATGGGGTGAATATGGAGGAAGAACTTTTAGAAATGGTTGATCCAACTACAGGTACACGACAAATTTCTCACCAAGTTGGAGTTCCTCCATCCTTTGTTTGGGGCACATTGAGCAGCAATGGCTTGTACCCCTATCATCTGCATAAGGTGCAAGTACTGACTCCTACAGGTCATCCGCTGCGGCAGCAGTTTTGCAAATGGCTGCGCTAAATCACGCTAATAGGGAAGCAAAATATTCACTACACGTACTGATGATAGATGAATGCTGTTTTACTAGGAATGGTTTTCTTAACTTCCACAATTCTCACATATGGGCTGATCCAAATCCGCATGCTATTCGCCAGAGTAGCTTTCGTCAGCGTTTTAGTTGGAATCTGTGGGCTAGTATTTTGAAAAATACCTTAGTAAGGCCTTACCATTTACCAGCACGCCTTAATCGCCATTCTTATTTGCAGTTTTTACAAGAAGGTCTGCCAAAGCTCCTCGAAGATGTTCCTTTGGATGTGCACCGTACCATGTTGTTTATGCATGACGGTTGTCCTTCACATTTTAGTCATGCTGTACAAGATTACTTTGACACCATCTTTACGCAAAGATGGATCGGTCGGGTTGGATTGTTTTCATGGCCCCCACTCAATCCAGATTTCAACTCAGTGGACTTTTTCTTATGGGATTTTATGAAAGAACGGTGCCACAAAGCAGTTACGCCAACAATTTTCGAAAGTATCGGAAAACTGGATAGGTCTAGCGCATATGTGCGTTGAAATGCAGAGTCAGCATTTCGAGCACCTAATGTGAATATTTTTGTTATGGTGAATCGTTTGTAGCTTACTTAATAAAATTATAATTGATATGCTAACGTTTTTCTTATTTAAAAGGGTATCTTATTTTTATTGTGTTTTCTGTGTAATTTAAAATTAAACTAAGAAATATGTTTCTACGGAAACGACAACGCAATGATATTCTTTTAAGTTTGCCTCATTAATACCAGCGGTATTCAATAAGTGGGCATTAATTTACAAGAATTTTAAACTGCTGCAACTTTCTTGGTGTAGGGTTTTGGTCAAAAGCTTATTAAGAAAATAACTTTATGTCGATCCCCTCTAGCTAGCATTTCAGTTGCCTCCGTAAGTTATGAAACACTCTGTCTAAACAAGTTCATAATAACCGGGGCATTATAAGCGGGCATTATAATTCATAATGCCCGCTCATGGTTAACAATGGTTAATCATCCACATTCGAATCCATGATTTTTGAGTTATTAAAAAATACTAGAAAGACAAAATGTTGTATTCGCCATGGGAATTACTTGATATGTATGCCCTTGGGCGATGATAAATATCTTCATAATGCTCTTGGGACATAAATTACTATCACGTTAAAGAACTTTTCGTGACATGTTTAGCTCAACATAGTCGTTTTTGAGATACAGCCAAAAGTGTCTTCCAGTGTTATGGTGTTGCTAATAATTGTATCACGTATCATATTATTTTAAAAATCTACAAAACGACCACGTTCAGTTAAAAATGTCAATAGTTCTTTCTACGTAAAGTAAATTTGTCTTTCATAATACGACACAAGTTGTTTAAAAAGCGAGGCTTTAATTTTTTTCTTCAAAATGCCACTGATCAAATTAAAGCTTTCCTATTACCATCAAATGATGACTTTAGTACTTAGTACTTTACCCTGCAAAAAATAGAAATAAGTTTGATGGGTTTTAACATGTTAATTTTTTTTTAAATGCAATTTTACACGGCTGTAACTTTTTAATTTGGCCGTTTAAGAACAAATGTATTTGAAAAATTTTGACTAATTTTCATTTAGTTAATGCTGGTAAAATACACAGGTTCCGGCTACGAAGCGGGGTAGAAGATATTTCTAAAACTATGAAAGTCACATGAATATTGTTTATATAGAAGTTGTAGGTACGAAGGTGGTGCACATTACTGAAATAGTTGTGATTATAGAGGGTGGCGAATCAAACTTACTTTTTTTAAATAGAATACCGTATGTTTGAGAAGCTTAGAAGTTTCGCATTAAAATACTCATCATTTTAATATAAAGTTGTATGGGTCTACCGTCAACTGTTTTCGAAATATTAACGATTTTATGTAAAAAAAATCTTGAGGCGGCTGCTGTAAGCAACAGAAAACAATTGAATGACGGAAAACGTTACCAAAAATTTATTTTCGTGCATTACCTTTAAAGTGTAAAATGGTGGATCTGAGTATTAATGCTATACAGGGTGCTCAACATTTGCAAATTTAATAATTTCGACTTTCTTATTCAAATGAAGCGGCCTGTATAATTTTGTATTTTTGAAAAGCCCTTTTAATGAGCTTTCTTTTGAAATCTTACTTTATACCTCTAAATTCAACTGTTTTTGAAATGTGCTTGTTTGAACATAAAAAACAATTTAAGCACCTTAAGATGCTTTATTTCAAGGGATAACAAACAAACGCCGTTGAAAACGATTTAAACACTTGAGTTCTCCAAACAAAAAATAAAATCAAATTTAGAAAACAAAAATCCAGCACTACTCAAAACTAGAAATAACAAATACGTAAAAATGAAATAAAGCAGGAGAAAACGAAATCTTAAAAGCGATTGAATTTAAGGATAGGAAATAAAATGTCAGAAGAAATTTCATTAAAAGTACTTTTCAAAAATACAGGGATATACACAGTGCTCCATTTAAATAAATCAAAATTATTATATTTGCTGATTATGAGCTCTCTGTACAGCTTTAATGCTCAGAGCAGGAAAGGAGAACTATTTGAACATTTTAATCTAATTACGTATATGATTTTGGTGTAATGGCTTTTGTTTTTTTTAAATCTCTTTTTATTTGACCTTGGAATTAATTTATTCCTGCATTTATCGTTTGTTCGCGTTTATTATTCCTTGCATCAACACTGACTGAATTTATATTTTCTAAACCTGGTTTTGTGTTTTTAGTTGTAGTGTTTAAATCATTATTTTAACGGCGTTTGGTTTTATCCGTTTAAATATAGCATCTTATGGGGCTTAAATTGTTTTTTATGTTCAAACACGCAAAACTTAGAGGAATGAAGTAACATATCAAAAGAAAGCTCATTAAAAAGGCTTTTAAAAAATACAAAAATATACAGGGCGTTCCATTTGAAAAAAATCGAAATCATTAAATTTGCAAGTGTTGAGCACCCTGTGTAGCATTAATACCCAGATCCACCATTTTACACTTGAAAGGTAGTTCACGATAGTTCATAATTTTTTTGTAATGTTTTCCTTCATTCGATTGTTTTCTGTTACTTACAGCAGCCGCCTGAAGTTCAGCATTTTGTTGCATAAAATTATTAATATCTCAAAAACAGTTGACGTTAGACTCATACAACTTTATATAAAAATGATGAGTATTTCAGTGCCAAACTTTTAAGCTACCCAAATATAGGGTATCCTATTTAACTAAAGGTAAGTTTGATTCGCCACACTTTTTTGAGCTACCCTGTATAATTAAAACTAATTTAGTAATGTGCAGCACCTTTGTACCTACAACTTTTATATACACGATACACGATATTCATGTAACTCTCATAGTTTTAGAAATATCTTCCAGCCCCGCTTCGTTGTCGGACCCTGTACGTGCAAACTGTCACTACGACCTTGTATATCAGGAGTACCTAGGCACTATGATTTATTTTCCGCCGTATCGGTACGCGGTTGAAAAAGTTTGGAAACCACCGATATAAACAATTACCAACTGCAATTTTGTTATGATAATGTATTGAATTTGTACACATAATCACAATTTTTGTATGTATATCGTTGTACGAGAAAATAGAATTTAATATAACAGTAAACCCTTGTTTCAATTCGAAAATTCCGGATGTGAAAATAAAGACGATCGCTAGACAGAAAGCTCGCGAATGGGGCGCTAAACAAGGATATTTTGTGGCACAGGCGTCATGCAGTTCTTGTCCGGCACCACCGACGGTAGTGACGACGCTACCAGGCTCTAGGATAATACGACAGAGTTCGCAACCAGAAGCGTCGGCGCCGTGTTGCGTCCATGGCGCCGCTCCTTCCACCTCCCTGAGACAACTGCGGGACCACGGCGAAGGCGGCGGCGGCATCGCGGGAATTGCAGCCGATTCGCTCCGCATCAACGGAGCCATGCGGAACTTCCGGCAGGTATGACTTTTCGTTTGCTTGCTGCTGTAGTGCCGTAGTGTAGGACCTAGACGAACCCATCTTTCCCAAAAACGTGCAGCTCAGCTAGAATCAAAAACGATTCGATCTGTTTTTTACAAATGCTGCGCTGCACGCAGATAGACAGTTCTTTGTGTAAGACTTCCAATTTGTAAACAAGCCATTAAAATTTAGCTTCTCTTTATTTCCATATTGGAAGATTTCCAACGACTTTCAAAACACCCTCATTAAACACGTAAATATTTGTTCGTAGCCGAAAATTGTTATTTTTTGCGTTAGCGTAATTTCTTATGGAAAAGTTACGTTTTTCTTTATGGTTTCTGTTCAAGATTAGTCGATATCGAAATAAGTCAACGATTATGCGGAAGCGCGAAATAATTTATGTCTTTGTTTTCGAAGGATTTTACTTCGGCAGTCTAATTCGCCTATATCGAGATTGCTTTGATCGTGTTCCGAGGTCCGCGGCGAGGTTGTTCCCTAAAACAATATGTGGGAATCGCGCATATTCTGATCAAGCCGGACGTTTTCTATGCTTTATTCAATAGATTTTTGATCTGGAACGCAAATCGCGTATTACTGTCATGCTTTTGCACCTCGCTATTTCTCTTATCTTTCGGCATTACGATCCCGGTAGGAGTCATAAAATATAACTCAGAGTAATTCTACGGAGATCTGCGGACTTTCGAGATGTCGCTGTGCCCTAAATGTTAGTTAAAATGGTATTATAGTACGTTTTACCAAGAAATACAAGTCTCCTTTTCAATATTTATGGCGCAAAAGCCGTATCCACAATGATGTAACCACACAACTCTCTTCAAGTTAAAAACCGAAATTTTTATCACGCAATACATATTGATTGTAGAATTAAAGCGTAACAATGCTCTATTGTTTAATTCGAGATTTGTAGAATTGCATGTCGTTTCTGACCAGTTGACAAATAAATTCGTTTAATATTTTTCATCGGATGAGCCCAACTGGTAATTTTAACGAAATTATTATACAAAAAAGGAATAATCAAAGATCCTTAATTGTGAAATCTGTATGCACATAATTTGGTTGAAGCTGACACAATAACAGCATACAAAGAGAGTTAAAAGTATGGAAACACCGATTTACTGTCGATTTTTTTTTATAATGCCGGTTAAAGTTAAAGTATTTACAATTAACGATACCATACAGCCATGATAAACAAAAGTGAAGCGATACACAAAGGCAAACAAGTTTAATATTTTTATTTTATGAAAAATTATTTGCAATAAAGTTGTCGGTCAAAATCTTATTATATATTATATTATAAAGAAATTAATAACTAAATTAAACAATGCAATGATGTTACAAACTACAAAAACAAGTAAATCATAAATAAATACGAACAAACACTTAATTCTAGTGAATGAAATGTTCAAACTGTCCTACATTTACAATTTGAAAATGACCCAATCGATTTACAAAACCCCGAAGAGAATTTTCTAAGAATTCACGGGGAATTACTTCCATCGTTCTGGTAATTCGGATTTTTAAATCTTCTATGTTATTGGGCCTATCTTTATAAATTTTGTTTTTTACGTATCCCCAAAGAAACAAATTTAAAAGGCTTAAATCTGGCGATCGGCCTGGCTACTCAATGTTTCCTCGTCTCCCAATCCATTTGTTTGGAAACACATTATTCAGATGTTGACGAACATTTGCACCATAATGTGGTGAGGCGTCATCTTGCTGAAACCAGATAGTGTTATTGGGGAGGTGTCCATTGTTTTAATGGGGATATAGAGTAGCACAAGCAGGTATAATTTGATCAGCCGAAGTTAAACTGCCATCGATGAAAAAGGCACCGATAATATGACTCCCTAGTATGCCCGCCATTAACCTTTTGAAGATACTGCACTGCATATGGTGTTTCAAAACCCAATGAGGATTTTCCGATGACCAGTATCTGCAGTTATGTTTGTTTATTTCACCATTAATGCAAAACGTAGCTTCGTCAAAGAAAACAATATTGTTGACAAAATTTTCATTATTTTTGCAAATATTTGACATTTTCTCACAACATTGGAGTCTCCTATCAAAATCATCCTCCATCAACACATGTACAAGATGTACCTTATAGGGTTTATACTCTTCACTTTTAAAAATTGAAACGACCGAAAACTATGAAATATTGAGATTGGTCGCTCATTGCCTGGTTGGTAAATGGGGATCTTCAGATACAGCCAATAAAACATCCAGTTTTTATCATCACTTGTCGATGTTCTAGGTCTAACACTCTTTGGTAAATTTTTAACGCTATCCGTTTGTTCAAAACCTTGTAAAGTTTTACCAACAACAGATCTAGAAATTGGATTTCTGTTTAGATGCGTATCATTAAATAAATTACAAACATCTTGTAAACGTCTACGTCTATCTCGATAACCCAACATCATAAGTATTTCAATTCTTTCACGTTCACTGAAACTCGCCATTGCTAATGCCAACAGTAATAAATTGCACAAAATTGAAAAATGTGTAGTAAACAAACAAATTCAGCATTAGTGGTATCGCCTTTGTTTAACGCTTTACTTTTGTTTATCATGGCTGTATCGTTTACGAATCTGAAAGTTAATTAATTGTAAATACTTTAACTTTAACTGGCATTTTCTCGAAGAAATGTTATGGAAACCCAAAAAAATGTGTATACTATTATAGAGAGAAAAAATCTCTATCGAATAGTAGTATAAAGTTAATAGGTTGTCATTTAAAAAAGTACCGCGTAAAGTCATAACTCAAAAACAATTGAATAATAACATTTTTCGTTTGTATCAATATGTAGATAAAAATTTCATTAAAAAACTTTTGTATTAAACAATTTCTTATAAAATTAATATTAACGACAGCAAATCCGTGTCTCCATACTTTTAACTCTCTCTCTGTATATAATACAAGTGGTTTTACGAATCCATTGAGTGGTAGAATTGCGAGATTGTGTCTAATCGAGACCTGTAAATTCCAAAAATATGTAGTTTTAGTAGATCTATTCAGTTCTTTCATAATTATAATACTTTACACAGGGTGGTTGTAGTGAGTATTGCGGACTACGAAACAGAATTCCGGTGAGTATTTGTATTCCATTGCTTCTTCATCGGGATATGAGCTTTTAAAGTTATAGTTATAGTTGACACACGGCATTTTCCATTAAAATGATTTATGGTGCAAAGACTTAAATAATAGCGTTTAATTTTTTGCCATAGGAGCCCACAGACTACTCCCGCAAGAAAAACGTATTTTGTACCTATATATGTTTATTGAATACTCAAGTGGTTTTATTTCCGGTAATAAATTAACTTTGAAAATGCCTACTTGTTCTATTTAGATATGTTAGGAGTTCGAATTCTTTCAATGAGCAAAAGAACTAATCGGAACACGTTCCAAAAAGACTAAAGTTTTCCATCGTGGACGTTTCAAAACAGCCACAACGCGTTGTGGCAATTCATTATATACGACAACACGTTGTGAGCTTTATTTAAATATTCACCATTTTGTCTCTCCGATCTGACTCAGTCTTAAATTCAGAAAGTAAGCAAATGTTCGTAAACTGCAGCTATAAAAGATACTGTATCGACAAAAAATATAAATGTCGTTCAAAGAACATTGCATGTATATCTGGGTGTTACTTTAACAATGTTTGCAAAAACAAGTTGATAATCGTTTTATGATTGATGACCTCAACTTTTGTTTTAACCCACCATTTTTTTAATTTTTAATAAAGTACGACCATTATACACAGATACAATAAATGTGTACGTTTTCAGTTTTCGTCAATAATAAAATACCTTAAAATATCTGGAAGAAATATGCGTCAATTTTGCTTAAATTACTTATCACCCATTTCTTTCAGAAAGTCAAAGTACACCGGATGGTTATTTTCAATCCTGTACAGAGGACATAACATGTCACTAAAGTATAACTAACCTTGATAATGACATTATTAAGCTGACTGCTATTTCTGAGCTGTCAAAGTTAATTTGCATTTTTGGCAAGGGTATTATCATATGATCTAATCATTTTATACTCTAGAGCAGTCTTTCCCAACCTGTGGTACGCGTACCACTAGTGGTACGCAGAGGCAACTGCGGTGGTACTTGGTGCCCTGCACACGAGAAAAAAATTGATTTAAAATTTGGTTATTGAACAAAAACACATTTTTTAAAAGGATACATTTCAACAATTATGGCAACACAACTGCTTGCCATGCAAATCAACTTTTATTCGCAGTACAGCTTCAAAAAGGGATGTTGAAAGCTTATTTATTTTTAGTTTCAATATATGTAATATTAGACAATATTCTTTCAGCATCAGCATTCTCGTGTGGAATAAGTACACAAAATAATAAGGGCTAGTTCGGAAATATTTTAAAAAATATATTCCCCGTGAAAATCTTTTGAAGTACAAAATAAATTTTTAACTGATTGCATTCGTTCGTGCAACTGATTTCGACATGATAATGCGAATTGACAAAACTCATTTATTGTTTAAGTACATTAAATAAATGTTAAAAGAACTTTGCTTAATCGTGATTTAAGAAAAAGTCCTTAAATATTATTATTTTTGGTAGACACAATTCTGTAACTTCTTTTTAAAAAAGGTCTTGCCACCGCTAAGCAGGCTGATCAATCTTAGACCAGACATTCCCAAGTTGGCTTCTAATCTTCAAGCTCAGCCTTCTCATTGAAGTTTTGTATTATATTTTAATTTTAATGTTTTTTTAAATTTTCAACTTACAGTATGAATTCCTTGTTCATATCAATTAATAAAATATTATAACACTACACAGAATTTTATTTTTCATACTTATGGTTGGAAAATGGGTTAGTTAGATTACAAAAATAATAAACATATTCCATCCATAATTAGCGCCACGGGACTAAGTGGTACGCAAAATGTTTTTATCTTGTGAAGTGGTACGCCAGGAAAAAAGGTTGGGAAACACTGCTCTAGAGAACTGTAGAATTGAAATAAGTAATGACATTTTATCAAATAGGTACAAATAATTCCACAGGTTTCCAGAGCGTTAAAGTATTGGATTATATGGTACCTACTAATTTGCAGACGAGGTTACTAAGTAAGTTGAAAATAATACGGCTACCATTACCAGACAAACTTCTAGACAGAAGCTAAAATTTAGCTTACAATATATTTTTTTGATTTGTTTATAATTATTAATTTATTTTTTTAATTTATAGAATATTAGAAATCAGCGACAGTATTGAGCGGATGAAATATAATCTTGTTCTATTCAACTCAAAAGCCAGGAGTTAAAAGGCTCAAGAAAAGCACAAACGAAGTTTGTCCACCATTTTGTCCACATTCTTTATGAGATAGGAGATTAGTTCTAGAGATATTTTTATTCTAAAACCAACGTCGTGTAGCGCTTTTCCATGAATACTCCCTTATAATTTGTCTAATACGTCCGCTTTAAATTTGGTTTTATTATATTGTAATACAATTTCCGATTTCAGCTGTTAATCTTCACCAGCTATTTCATGTTCATGCTGCGTAGTAGACAGCATTACCACAAATTTTTTGGGAGTTTTCTTTATTATGACATGTGAAACCAAAGTTATCTGCTAGGTAAATGAAAAATACGAAAATGTCAATTATTTTCGTTGTTATAAACAGATGAAACAATCAAGAACATACATTCTATGGTTACTATATTAAGTTAGAGCCTGAGAATATTGCAGAATATTGTACATTCGTTATTTACCATTGAAATTGTAGATGTAAAATTGAACATCTTTAGTAGCATCTATAGGTTCAGCAGTTATGGCGCCACTAGACTCATAATTTTCTTCTGGTAATAATCATTGTCAGAAATATTACCCTCATTTACTTCCACATTTCCCTCTTCTGTTCCGATGCGCCACTTTCCTCAAGATCGCATTAAAAATTATCGTTGTCATTCTCCATTTGTGCATTCCATTTTTTGTGCAACATTTTTTAAACATTTTTCACGATAAAATCACAAAGCACAATAGAAAACGACCTTATAAGTATAGGTTATGCAAATCAGTTATTTAAAAATCGTGTAACTAGCTGTACTGCGCCTACGCGCATCAGTGAATAAAACTGTTACATAAAATTCCATAATCTGGTCGGTGATGACCCAATCAACTATTTGGAAATTTTTTTTTGGAAGACTATACAAATGACATTATATCTTTGGTAATAGGTATGAAACATCACTATAAGAGCTTTGCTCGGTGAATGACGTTTACAATTTTTTTTAAATTTCTTAGAAAAATTCAGTTTTCGAGGTAAAACTGACCCTATTTTAGTATTGCGAGCGTTAATAGGAGGGCATATAGCAGCACTGGTAGGTTTGGGGAACGACAAGTGCTTCATTGGAAAGGTTGCTGCAATGCCTCTTATTAAATGAGATAATATACTATTTTATGTGCTTTGTATCAAAATAATAAAAAACTTTGAACGTTAACATTTCGTAAATTTGATATGATGTCAGTAGTTTGAAACAAGGTAGGCTTTTTCAATAATTTTCACATGAAAATAACAATATAAGAACAGTGCTTTGAGAAACTCTATTATAGCATTGTTTTCAGTGTTATAATTGCCACATTGTGACATCAAAGTAGATAATAATATATTAAAAACCCGAGTCCAAATTTAGAACGCGAACAGCACAGTAGGGAATATTATAAAGGACTTACGACTTATGAAATAAGTTTTATTATTCTATATTCTATTGTGGTTGTTAGTAACGGTGATGTGACAATTCAAAATTCAATTTTAAGCATTTATTAAATTTAATTAAAAATAAGTGTAGAAAATGTTTCATGTATCCCGCTTGCAATACGAAAAAAATGCTGAAAATGCTGTCAGCAAGTTAATGTTTGTCATTATGGTATTTTAAAGTTACCAACTTTGAAAAAGTTAATTGTATTAGACTACTAAAGCACTCAAATGAGCTATAAATGCAATATTTTGGGTACTTTAATATCTGTACTATAGACGCAAAATTTAAAAAAACACAATCATCTCTTCTATTTTCTGGTGCTTCATCCATGCACATTCAAATTATTGACATCAAATGGTATATTGATGGAATACGACCACTTGGAATTTTAACTGAGAATAAATCACCTACATGCCTTAAATTTACTAGTTATAACATTTTTATCAAAAATACTCTTCAAGTGAAGGCTTAACTTTCATTTATCATATAATTTAATTGACCATTCAAAAACAACGGTCAGCTTTCAAATGTCATTATCAAGGATAGTTACATTTAGCGACATAAGTTCTCTCCTGGAATAAAAATGGTGACCCGGTATGTCGCTAGTCTTTGTTATAGCAGGAATACATTTTTCATTTAGAAATGGAAAGAAAACTTTTTATTTCGTTTCTTTCCCACAATCCTATTCCAACATAAGCTATATTTCTATGAAAGGCTGATGAAATGAAGCTCAGAACACGTTGTGGGAAATATTTTGTTGCGAAAGCGGTCCATCATGAACTCCTCCGATGATTGTGAAGGCAGCTTTTACAGTATTTAAAATTTCCCGATTACTCATTACTTTATTATCGAAAAACACTTGACTGGAAAAAGTGATACGTTAACTGCAACAAAAAAAACTTAAATTTAGCTTTAGAAGAATATTTTGGAAGACAAATGCTCACTTACCTTTTTAACTTACTTTGAAGTCTGCAATACGCCCTTCATGAAATTCATTTTAAAGTCACTTTGTATAATAGTGTGATGTATAAAAACTTGAAGAAGTATAATTACTCATTATTTAAGTCAGAAAAACGCCTATCTTTGTGCAAACGTGACACACATTGTACAAAATGCTGGTTTTCTGCTGTCAATATGTATTCCGGAAGGACGCTGTGTGTTACGGTGTTACAAAAAGTGGTTCCGATGTCTAGTCCATTAGATACACCGCCTTTGATAAATTGGAATAACTTTAATATTTTTAAATATCATTCACAAACAAGGCAACAGTCATAAAACTAACCAATTCTAAAACGCTCTTCCTTAATTTATGCTGCTAGTTTCTTTCTTTAACATTTCCAACTAAATTTTTTCTAATGTAAGTAATAACGTCGAATAAAATTGTTTTATAAAATATTTTATTTTATAATTCGCCTATTTATTAATATTATTATGATATAATGACAGTCAAAGCGATTGAATACAAGCATCAATGTACTAATTACAAGCTATGTGGGATGCGGGCTGTGGAATAATCCTATAGAATCAATTGCCTATTGTACGAAATGCCCGTCCATACTAATCCCTGTATATTATTATTTCTGTAATACTACTAATAGTACAGCCAAGCTGGATAGCTTGCATATCTAATTCAACTCGATTACACATGCAACATAGTCATTCAACTGAAAACACGATCAGGGAACGATCTATCAGGACAAAATTGAAATGTAGAAGTAAAATTTCCTTTTGCTGTCCTGGAGAAGATGCCCGCTGGAAATGGGCATCAACGAAAATAAAAGAAGTTCTTGACCTACGTTTCCTGCTATACTTGATTCGTCTCGTTCAAATCATCCTCAAATACGAACGGCAATCGTATCAAACAAGGTAGTTACCCAATGCTACTTCAATATCCATTATCGTATGGAAACTTGGTGAACCTAATAACTGCCTATGAACCAACTCTACTGTTGCATGGAAGCAAAAAAAGCCTACCATCGAAAATTAGAAGAAATTCTAAATGAAATACCAACGCCTCAAAACACCGTCTTATTGGAACACCATACCACCTGGTACGCTGACATTTCAACAGGCGCTATTGGGAAAATGGAATTGGCAGCCAGAACTCTAATAGAGGATTTCTACTTCCTGTACACGAGATCGTTATAATATAATCAACAGAGTATTTCGCTAGAGTAACAAATTTGAAGGCATATAGCACCAGCCTAGGTGAGGATACTCGCATCAAATAAGTAAGAATCACTAAATTCCGCTAGATTTGTGAGTGCTGAACTAATAATCGACCTGTAATTTTCAAAATACAGTGACAATGTGACCCCAACCCTATAAAACCAGGAAATCCGCATGTCGTCAGCCATCCCCCATGGAGAAGTAGGTAGACCATCTAAGAAAAAAGTACAAAAAAACACAGCTCTCCGAGGCACAGATAACCATAGAGAAAACACTTACTGGACGCAGCTCAAAGACGTAGGTAATTTAAAAAGTCTGCTGAGAAAAGTTAGGTATCAAAGATGGCAAAAAAAACATTGGTTTAATAGAAATAGTCTTCAAAATAAGACCTTCTACACCACAACCACTTAACGCTATTATAAACACTGTAATGATGAATCCGCGAACAACAGATTTAATCTTATGAAATTAGAGATCCGACATGCTTCCTGATAAATGAAAGACAGCTAATCGGTAGAGCAAGAATATGTTAATCATCAAGATCATAAACACTTTTCCGGGCTATAAAAACTACTTGGGGATCTTCTTCTAGAAGCCTGTGCACAATCGGGATGCCGATGGCAACCTGCTGAACGAAGAAGCCGAGATCAAAGCGCATTGGACATAATTTATCAGCAACGTTTTGAGCTAAGACATCAAAGTAGACTCTCTTAAACTGATTCTTCAATATGATATCTTTCAAGATCATGACAAGCCTTTATCTACTGAAGAAATGACAACTTTTATCCAAATGAAAAGTAGCAAGTCGTAAGGTGACGACGGAATTCTAGTTTTCAAGGAACTATCATCGGGGATAGTATACGAAACCCGCAGAGTTGATTAATATTTCTGTAATAACGTACCGTAACAGCGATAGAGGTATCTCCAAAAAATTGAGTTATGAACAGACTCCTTATTGGAAAAGAAATACAACACTGCACATTATGAAAATGTACTGGTATCTCCACATCTCATACAGCGAAGTGATTGACGTATTGGTACATCTGTCCTGGACAGGGCATAGATGGCAACCGCCGATCCAAATACTAAAATTCCGGGAGGGGAGAAAACGCCCAAAAGAGGAAACCTTAAGGAGATAAGGATAGTAGAACAATGGGAAAAACTTGTATTCAATAGAGCAGAAGAGGAAAATCATCTACAAGTATAACGGTAAGGTGACAACGCGAAGAAGACAAAATTCAATATCAGTCAATGTTTACTGTACCCCAAATGTGGTACCTAGACAATTAACATCCCATCTAAGCCTGTTCAACCATCGGCCAAACGTCAACCTTAGACGTTCTACGAAATACCGCGTGTAAAACATCTGATTTATTGTACGTTCGGAAACGATTAACAAAAACAAATAATACGAACTACAGATCTATAAACCGGTGATAAAGTTATAACAAAAACCATATTTAATAATAATAATAATAACAACACACCATTAAGATGTTTAGTGACGAGGTTCGGCTTGGACAAATGCAGAACTGTTATAATCAAGAAGATAAAACGTGTGGAGAATCAAAATATCCAGCTAAATCAAGCATTATTTATCTTTTCTTTCTAACAAGCTATAACTTAATCATGTTTTATCATCGGAACCATGTTGATATAACTTTGATTGCTTAAAATTGCACAAGGAACGTATTCTTAAGTTTGGCAGATTCCTTCCGTGACACGCTGTATATGTCGCATCCACTTAGCGTAATTGTTTTCATGAAATGAACAGCTGTTTATGAACTGGAACCAGATACTTCTACGATATTCTCGGTTTTTCACTATTTGGACACTCCAGTTAATGAAATGTAAAACGTATTTCTTCACTTAATGAAATCGTCGAGAATTACACAATATGGACATGATAATCAAACCCTCCATGAACTTTAGCAATGCCTATATACGCTTCGGGTAACATTGTAAACGATATAATATAATATATGTACGTAAACAGCTCCCTACCGGTATCCAGTTGATTATGTGATCCATGATTGCCATTTTTCCGTAAAAAATACGAAAATAAGTTTTTATTGCAAAAGCAACATAAGATTTCAAGAAAATGTAAGCATTTGTTCTGGGGAACTGCACATAGGCATCGCTACAGTTCATGAAGTGTATGATTGTTATGTCCAGATTGTGTAATTTTAAATGCAGAAATACGTTTTCCAATTCATAAACTGTACAAAAAAGGCCTCCAAATTGTGAGTTCCACTTCATAAATTGGATTTCCATTTTATACTAAGTCAGGGTGTATACTTTCTGGAAAACAGGGAAAACCTGGAAAAGTCAGGGAATTACATTCTAACTCTGAAATCAGGGAAAAGTCAGGGAATTTGCTTAATTTATAAAAAAAAGTCAGGAAAAATTAATTAAAACGACAAACTACTTTATCAAAAGTTTATTCGATTCGAGAGCCACCGTATAACCGGATTATCTTGACTTGTCTTGCTTCCAGAGCATCATGTAAACGTAGTAAGTACGTTCAAATTGCGCAAAATCAGGCTTTGCACGGGAAGCTTCTTGGCAGCAGGTGTACATACGTTAGACATACTTGTCTTCGTTTATCAAATAGCTTGCGTGTTATTCTACGTTCTCGTAAAAATGTACTTTTAGAGTATGTATTTATGTAAAAATCTTCTGGAATTTTGATTGAAAAATCCTAGAAAACCTGGAAAAGTTAGGGAATTTTCAAATTGTGAGTTAGTATACACCCTGACTGTTATGTAGAAAGAACAAATGTGTAAATAAAGCTTGGTTAATAAAATTACAAAATCAGAGTTTACCGTCAAGAATCCTAGATAGGAATATATTTTAATTTACCTAACAGTTTCTCAGGTGTACAGAAATACATGTTTTCATTATTTTAGGAAACTACAGAATCTGAAATTAACGTACATGTATTTGGAAATAGGAAATATATTTAACGCCAAAAATATTCTATTATGGGCTTGTGCGTCCGATACACTTTCCATCAACGGAAGCAAATAATCTTTTCTATTCCTTAACATGTTTATCTAGCTCTATAGGTTACATTTGATGCCACTGATATTGAAATATTAAACGTTATTTATGTAGATAGTACAATTTAATATTAGTTGATACCGGAAACATATTGTATCCATCAGTAATCAAAGAATATTTGATTACATTAAAAAGCAACCTTGCAATATTTTTCAAAATCAGAACGCAACGCTGTTCCCATGACCGCACCTTTTGTGGATATTTTATTTAATATTTCTAAAATATAGGGGTTATTGAATATTTTCTTACGAAGGCTTCTCCCTGAAAACGAAGGACACTACAGGATCTTTTATTTTTTTAATGAAAACGTAATATTTTCAATTTTTTTACATTTTCTAATAGGTCTTTACACGTACAATAACAAACTGTACTTGAAGTTTTCTAAATGTAATTTTTTTAAACTAGCCACACGTTTTTTGTTTAAATTAATTAATGAGCAATAGCTAAGTAGAGTACCTTCTACTTTTAAATTCAACACTTTTTATGAACATTTATTCATAAGCGTGTCGTTAAGGAATTACTACCTTATATTATAAGAGTACCTAGAAATATAATTATCTCATGAAACTTACAAATTCTACGAAAAATTAGAGAGTGAGCACGACAAAATGCCTAAGTATAATAGAAAATTGGTAGTGGCAGATGTAGACGCAAAGATTAGGAAGAGAGACATCTGTAGCGGACACAGACAGCATGTACTGCGGCAAATAATAATTTCCGTCAGAAAGGATAAAAAATGCAGCGCATGAATCATAAAGAATTCACTGACCGTCATATGCCAGCAGGAGATTCGCTTGGAAATCGACAAGGGGCGCGAGTAATTGACAAGCTCCGTAAACTCAAAGTGAGAAGGGTCGTGAGTGATTGACAACATCCGCTGACGCAGTGTCAATTCGCTCGGCAATCGCCGTAAGTACGACAAATTAACTAGCTCATCTCGCCAGATAGATGTTTAGCTAGCACGGGTCAAGACCATAAAACCCTTAAAGACACAATTATTCCGTAAGGGCAATTAGAAGAATGGAAGCCTGCATACTCAGCTAGACGAGTCGGAGGGTCATAAATGCCTTCACTGATGCAAAACTAGACACAATAGCAGTTAGAACATTCAGTGACAGGGGATTCCAATCCACCCAGTCGGGAAAACCATAAATCCTCCACTGACTCAATAGAACAGAAAGAAATAAACATGATTGGGGGGGGGGGGGGGGAAGAAACAAGACATTCTTTACGTGGTCGTCCACCGAGCTGTGTCTTGGCACCCGAGATTTCACTATTAGCACGCTAGCTAATAATCGCGCAATATCTATTTACTTGAGTATAAAACACCAACTAAATCGCCTTATCCAGCAATTAGAAACCTAGAGGACAAATTTATTAAACAAATGACAAGTAATGACAATGAAATAACACTTGTCGATTTTGCGGCAGGAAAGACATGCAAATTCAAATAACAGTTTTTCAAAATAAAGATAATGTACAAATAAACATACGCATCGCCTAATGGGAGCACACGAAATCAGATTGATCACGTAATTGTAGAGGAAGAACATTTAATTTTATCAAGGCTCTGCCTGCGATTCTCTTCATTTTATGTTTCAAATAAACGAAAAGAAGAGAGACCAAGCTTAAAAAACTAACAAGCAAAACGAAATGAGATATAACTTAAAAATAGTGCAAAATGTAGAAAGCAAGCATATATACATAGATGAATTAAAAGACAGACTAAAAAAACTAAACACAAAATGTTGAACAACATTGCCATACATAACACACCAGCATTAGTATTAGTCTAAAGAAAGAGAAAAAAACTAAAGCAATGATTTGACGAAGATTGTAAAAGTAAACGAACATAGATAAAAATAGATCGCCTACATACGTTAACGGAGCAGGTCTGGGAAAAGTATAGAACATAAAGAAATCAAGTAAGCTAGACATTTAGAAGGAAAAAGGAAACCATAATGAATTTAGAAATCTAATAGGAGACGGAAAAATAGTAATGAGATTCAAACCATACTTCGGAGAGTTATTAAATGTAAAGTAGGAAGATGGATCATCGACAGAAGTATGAGAAATAGAACTAGAGCACAAGAAAAGAAATAAAATAAAACGTGGCAATTATATATTCTTCCTGGGAAGAAACTGAAGCAAAAATTTTACAAGATGCAATTAAGAATTATACCGAATAATTTCTGGAAGAGTACCAGGCCGAGTTTCTCAAAAGAAGATCGGTAACTGACTATATAATCATTTTCTGGAAAATTCAAACAGTGTTTAAAGAATAATAACCAGCACATAATGAAAGAAATGGACATACCCATCAAGTTAATAAAACTAACAAAAATAACTTTAGCAAATACAAAAAACAAGTAAGAGCACGAAAATATATCACGGAGAAGTTTAGAACGAATAGTGGATTGAGACAGATACCCGATGTTCACCATATTATTCAATTTAACACTACAGAACGTGATGAGAGACAGCAAAGCAAACAGATCGGAACCATTTCTTAACAAAATGCATTACGGCCTTTGATGAAGATGTGACGATAATAGCCAGTACAGTGTAAGAATTGAAAGAAGTGAAGAAGACAGAAGAACAGAAAAGAAAACAAGAAAGATTTCATTAAAAATAAATGAATAAAAGGCAAAATAAATGTCTACACAGAAGAGAAACACAGGGACAATTTCTCACAAACTCAGATTAAGGAAACGAAGAACAAAGACAAAATATGTTAATTATTTAATTTGCTGATGATCCGTTTGGTAGACACTAAGCCAACTACGGAAATATTACATAAATCTAGATACAAAGAGTTAGAAATATGTCTAAACTTTATTTTACTGTACGAATACTAAAATATATAACTACAGCAGAATAGTATTGTTCATGACACAACTCTTATTAGCGAAATGTCCGTTATTAAAGGCTTAAAGGTACTTAATTAACAGTAAATGTTTCGTTTCGTTTCCATATCATGACATGTTACTGTAAACTAATCAACAGACAACTGATCACTCCAGAAACTTAAAGAGATTACGAGTACTAACCGTTTCACAGGTGAAAAGATAATTATCTCTTACCTACTTCAAGAGGCAGTATCTTTCCACAGAAACATTTTTTGATCTATGTTCGTAAAAAGTGAGAAACACGAAGCAATGGAAAGCTACGACAAACCAGTCAAGAGACTATAGACTAGACAAAGAGAGAGAGAGAGAGAGTTACTTGAAATCTTTTTTTTTATTCCCGCAACACTTTTGTATAATTGTGAATCATCTTATGTAGTACGTATATGTGTCCCTCAAGGTTCTGATTTTGTTTCTGATTTATACTGGTGAAGAATAAATCTGTACGTTACCTATTATCTAAGGTCGATGTCGTATTGCTTTACTAATGTTTTCTTATGTACTCAAAGCTTAATTGAGATTTCTATTAGAATGCACTGAGTGCATGTGGTACCTACACATTTTTTGTCAGGACATTAACTATATTGATATGGATTGCAGCAAAGATCTTACAAGAGCTTCCAAAATATATTCATAAACGAAGACCACAGCAACAAAATATAATAACTTTAAAACAAACAAGACTCGCGGTCACCGAATATCAATTAACAAGGTCTATTCGTTTGAATAACCCATTCTGGAAATAATCATTGTTACAGTTGGTTGAAATGCCTCGAAATTAACCTTAATTATAGATTATTCACCGTTAAACTTAATGCCGAAAAATTATCTGATTAACTAAAGACAAAAAGAGCTACTAAACTAAGACGCACGATGGGTAGATATTTTTAGACGGATAACTTGTTTCCAAAGAATACCACGATTTTTACAATGGTTTACCTTACAGATTATGCCCGGAGTTCTTTACTAATTGTGGCGTTGGAGCTTCTACCATAGAATACCCAATTACATTTTGGTCGTTTCTTTCTTGATGTGCTTCATCGACTATAGCGCACCGAAATCTTTAAAAAATATTGTTGCTCTTAATTAGAACTGCTAGGACTGTCATTATATTAACACGCAAATGTTAGATATACAATGTCTAAAATAATACGAAGTTTAGTGCTATGAAAGTTGCCTGTCGTTGTTTTATTAATTTGATCAATCAAATAGCAATCTTAATAGAAAAACCTTAAATATGGCCGAAATGTACTATTATGTTTATGGCGTAAATATTTTCCCAAGAAATAACGTTTTTATTACACATATACTAACCATTACTAAGGTAAGACGCTTGGATTAAGTTTTAGTAATCAAAAATATTATGTTTCACAGTTTTTTTAACTTTAATTTTGCACGGTGACCAAAACACTGTTTTCTGAGCCTGTACGAAAGCCGAATGTATGGTTATGTATACGATTTTAGAAATGTTCACCATTTTTTAATGTTTATTTATTATATCTATTCGTTGAGTTAACATAATTTCCCATGTTAAGCGTTGTGCTAATAGAACTAAAATCGTTTAAAGGTGCATTAGCGTTGGAAGAAAATTTTCGCGAGAGTAATGTTATAAAATGAGCAAAGTGCCATGGACATTGCAAACATGTTTTTTCTGTTCTACAATTTTAAAGATATATAAAATACCACTCTGCGATTAAGACTAAAAATACAAATTCTTTAATAATTTTTCGTAATTCCAAAATGCACATTTTGTTGGATTTCAAAAGAAATTATATTTTAACTGAACTGACCCTGTGTTAAATTTGGCAGTGTAACCTATTTTTTATGGTTATTCAGAGACCAGGGTAACTGTAATGCCTATAGAACCCTATAAGTAGACGAATTCATGCCCCTAGCTAGAAATAAAGAGTGCTACATTTAAGTAAAGATATACTGTACAGTCGAAATTATTCTACCAAACTTTAGTCAAAAAACTGTGACGATGCGATACTTAGTGCTGATACATTTAGAATATAATATATGTATAGTGTGAAATCTTTTCACATAAAAGGCAGGTCTTAGCTATCTTCTTTCCTGGATTATATTCGTACTGATTTCAAATATGTATTCCCCATTTTAAGTGTTCCTAAATCGCATTTGTCTAAAGAAGTCGTTACCAAAAGAACAATTCTAAACCGCTAAAATGTTGGACGAAATCAGATTTAAAAAAAAAATATATTTCTTTTATAATAGCGAAACGCTTTCGACGACTATTCATATTTGGTGCACGGCCTTTATGACAAAAAAACACTTTAGCCGCATTAAGGTACGCGATATGAATGTGTTTCTAACAGCTTGTTTGATGTTGTTTTCCAATAAAGATTCGACATTATCAATCCAACGGTAGGGTGAGCTACTGAGTTTTCTTTTCCCGTCAGGTTTCCCTGGAAAAAGGACATACGCTTTTTGAAATTCTTCTCTCTAAAGCGACAACGCTTTTGCGAGGAAAAGTTATATTTTATGAATATTGTATGAAAAATTACACGTAAATACAGTAGCACTATGATGATAACAATGTTTGTTTTACAAATTAATAGACACCTATAACAATGAAGCAATTGCTTTTAATATATTAAATAAACCATATTTGTGTAAGTTATCACCGTTTGCGTATTTTCAACTAAGCCTTTAGATTTATTGCGCTAGTTAGGAAAATAATTTGTGCAAGCTGTACCTATTTAATCGGTGTAACTACTACCTATTACTGAATTTATTGAGGATTTAAAAATTTAGTAGGGTATGAAAACTTGCTACTACTACCAGATACAATTTGTCCCTAATACACAAGATTAATTTGAATTCTGTTCAGCATCAGAAATGAGCTGCAATTAAGGAAATAATTTACGAGGACTATAATGCTACTTTCTTGTTTAATTGTTACTTTTTTTTTAAATTGTGTTCCTAAAGATGTCGGAAGCTATAGTATATACAGAAACAGTTAAATGGGATAAGACATGTAGCTTTATGAATTGTCGTTTTTCGTAAAAGGTCTGCTTAATTCTTACTGAATATAGATATTTCTTTTAGCTTCGTTTAATATTTTTATTATCTTTCAACAAGCAAACATAATAAATTAAGACTCGTCGGGCTTATTTCTACAAGCAAAAACACTCATACGTTGAATTTGCACTAAAATGTTAAAAATTGTGTAGCTTATAAAAAAAATTGAAGAATGAAAAAAAAGGGCGCTTGCAAACTAATTCCACCCACTTATACAAATACAGTAGATAGTTTTAAAGTCACACAAGTCGGACGGTTCTAAATTTTGCGACGATAATTGTTAAGTTTCTTTTTAAAGTAAAGTAAGACGCTATAAAGGGCATACATTTTTCCAATTTGTACTAGTAATCAGTGTTTTTATTCAAGTGTAAGTTCTTATTGCGCAGATATAAATAACGCAATAAATCTGTGAAGGAATCTATCAAAAGCATTTAAAAAGTAAAAATGGCGGAAGTCGAAGATTACTCAAATGATGAGGAAATATGTAAAAAAGAAGGATTAAAATATAATGAGCATTTAAAAAATAAAATGACATATAGAAGACCGGAAAATCTAAAGAGATGGAAAAAGAAGATGTCAGAAATGAAGAATATATTAAAAATAGTGATACAGGGTATAAAAGATCTTAAAAAGCTACAGGAAAAATGTGAGGGGAGATAAAACGTCAAGAAAACTGAAGAAAATGAAAAGCCAAATTGGGAGAAACAGCACGAAAGTAGACAATCTGGAAAAAGGGAAAAGGGCCGAGGAATAATAAACTAAAAGCTTTACAATATGAGGCAATTCTTATCGACAGTGAGATTTAGGGTACTATTAATAAGAAAAGAAACAAAAAATATGCGAGCAATGAGTAGATCAACCAAATAAAGTATAAAAAGTAAAACGTAGATGGAAAGTTTTGAAATAGAGCCTTAAGGAACAAAGACTGGTAGAGGTTAATCACGATCGGATGACAAAGTCCAGTAATCATGCGACAAAAAATGAGTTGACGGACTTGGCAATCAAAAAGACGATGAGCAAAAACTTAATTAGTAAAGAACAAGATAAACAATAAGAATATAGGTTTTGAAAACGATTAGATTTGGGAGTTAGAGGTTTAATAAGTAAACAAAGACCTAGAAAAACAACCCATAAAATCAAACTTAAGTGTCCTTACAGTCACTGAAATGAATAAGAAGGATAAAGAGTTTTTCAACATTAAAGAAAATACGAGAATTTTTATAACGGACTAAAACACTATAAGCATGCAAGCTTGGTATAGCTTGTCTTATTAGGACAGAAGTAGCGAAGAATGTAAGTAACTGGTGTTTTATTTCTGACAGAGTTATGTAAGTGATGTTGGCTCCAAAATTGATTCTTTATACTGCCATAGCCGTCTATGGGGCTGGTAAAAATAAAAGCAAAGTATGCAAGGAAAAATACTGAAACGACCTACAAGAGGTGGTGGATAAGAAGAAATGAAAGGTTGTGATAAGTTGTTTAAACAGAAAAGTGGGGATAGGTGACAAAAATCTACCGATGTATTTGGTAAATTTGGGAAACAAGGAAAAATGGCAATGGAAACAAGGTAATAGATTACTGTATGATGAATAACCTGGTGGCATGGAATTCATTTTTCCAGCACAAAGCCATACACCAAATCCCAAGATGAAAAAGATACAGAAATGAACAATTGATAAAATATTATATAATGCTAGAGGCAGAAGGTTTAATTGAAGTTAACTATTTAAGAATGAAGAGAAGATTTGAAATAGGTAGCCACCACATTCTCTTAGTAGTACATTTAAAAATATAATAGAAACGAAAAACATGTGAAAAAGGAAAAGTAAGAACAGTTATAAACATACAAGAGCTTAAAATCAAGAAGTTGATAATTTCGTTTCAAAAACGAATACAAAAAGAAATAGTAAGGTTCAATTAAGAACTCCAAACAGATACTACAGAAGAACTATATAAAAATATCTTAAAAATACAAGTATTGCAGCTGAAAAAGTATGTGGAAGAAGGAGGTATCCAAACATAAGGAAACAAACCTCTTAGTGATCAGAAAAAATGCGAGCAGAAGTAAGAAAGAAGAAGCTTCTACAGAATAAAATTTTAGTAAACAAAGATTCACAAATAGTTATAGAGTATAGAAAACAATGTAAGATAGTGAACAAGTTATAGCTAAAGCAAAAAGAGAGATTTGGTAAGAATTTGGAAGGAAGATGGAAGTATGTTATAGAGGAAGCTGAAAAGTATTTTACTGGATATTACCAAATATGAGACTAGAACCAAAGACGAGGACACGACACACGAGAAGCAGAAGTAGTAGCTTGGTTAAAATCGAAAAGGAAGAGATAACAATATGGTAGACAGGAGTACCAGAGATGCACTATAACACTTATGAGGATAATAGCGACAGAAAGATAATTCGAGAAAGTATTGCAGGCAATAAAGATGTACAGTCGCGGAATTAAAAATCCGGACGAGTCTTACAGATGATTTTTGCAATTTTTGGGTAATATAATTACTTGCATTTTTTGTTCGACTCTTAAATGATGCATGCTGTCATATACGAGTAATTATTTTGATTTTCACTAATTTCACCACGTAACGTGATAAGTAAAGTAAAGTAAGATATACACTGAATCATTTTAAGTGTCCGGATTTTTAATTCCGCGACTGTACCTATATAAATGGCAACGCAGCTGGTGATGATGAAATCGGCTGGAAAGTAATTAGGATGTGGCAATAGTCGTGCCTATATTGAAAAAAGCTAATGTTTCTAGGTGTGACAACTATAAGGGCATTTTGCTACTAAGCCTTGCCACTAAGATATAAAAAAGAATTTTAGAAATAAAATGACGGGGAAGAAATAGAGAATAGAATTAATCACAGTCAACATAGGTTCAGGGCAGGTAATGGCAAACAAAACTTAATATTTTGCTTAAGGTAACTAACATCGAAATGCATAAAATATAACAACACATGTGCTTTTTTCTGAGTCCCTTACTGTTTATAATGTTGATGGATACCCGACACAAAACTGGGATAGTGCACTACGGGGAGCTAGCGTGCGTAAATTAAAGCAAATGACAACCAGAGAACTGGCGTATGCCGATTATTTAGTTTTTATTGAGGAAAGTAAAGCCAGTGGAGTAATGTAATCAATGCAAATTGTTCTTAATACGTCAAAAACAGAAGTAATGATGGCCTCTAAAGAAGAGAAAACCCTAAATATTAAACTGGGTAGATCCTTCTTTAGCAAAAAGGAGATATGAAAGGAAGCTAAACCACGAGTTTATTTTGACATTTTTACATTTACATTGACAATCTGGAAAAACGAGCCGAAGAATAAATTTAAGCTAAACGTGTTACAAGGTGAGGCAATTCTTATCGACAGTGTATAAAAAAAAATGGTAGTTATATTTAAATTACTATCAATAAGAAAAGAAGCTAAGAATATGCGAGCAATGGGTAAATCAACCAAAGTGCTGATAAAAAGTGAATCCTAGATGGAAACGTTTTGAAGTGGAGCCATGGAGATATGAAAAGAAGCTAAATCGCGAGACAAAGAACTAAGATTCAAGCGTGTGAAATGAAAGTGCTCAGAAGAATTGAAAGAGTTACACTAAGGAACTTGTTAAGGAATGATAAAATCAGGAAAAGACTGGAAATAACGTCGGTGCTGGAAATAATAGAGGGTAACCAGTTGCTATGGTTTGGCCACCTAGTAAGGATGTCTAATAAAAACGAATTATGTAAGGTAGACGGGAAGAAAAGTAAAGTTAGTCTTAGAAAAGCCAGAAATTATAAGGACAGCTTTTACCAAAAAAAGTCTCAGCTGGGGATCTGCGAAGATTGCGGCCATGGACGGAAAAAGATGGAAAAACATTCTCGGCGCCTCGACACCTCAAGAGTAAGTAAGGTGAACCTTAAGAAGAAGAAAAACAAATGTATTCTTTTAGGACACTAACGGTTGCACGTTATAAATAATAGGTATTTAATAAACAATCAACACAATAGAAGAACTTACTAATTATCGACAATAATTTCTTAAATAACAAATTAAAACTATACGAAATACAAAATTTTAAACATGTTTGTAATACTTATTTATTAACACAAAAATTACATCGCTTCAAAATAGAATAAAAAATGGTCTTTTTTTCTACTACCTTTTACCAAAAATGTTATTTCCTTATGCCTAATTTCGTCTAATATTTCATAAATTTAATATTCTCTTTAAATTGTAAATAGACAAAAAGCTTCAGATGAATAAGGTACAAGTGAAAATATTTCTATGTGGCCCGTAATATCACAAACGACAATTTCTAGCGTGATTATTAGATAACAAATACATACATAGATTCCTACTTGAGAATAATCTAATTGGTTTGAAATTGCCATTGGATGCACTTCAATTATTTTGTATTCTATTTTATTTTATCGCAACAAACCGTATTGTATACACTTTACACAAAAACTAGTGTCACCACCCACAATCGTTTCCATTAAAAACTTCAGCTGTATGTCATAACTAGAAAATATCAATATAAATTTAAAAAAATAATTAAGTGGGTTCAATAAGTATAAAACGTCCACTCTTCAATTTCTTACTAGGTGGAATAATAAAGGAATTTTCTATTTTGCGATGTTCTTTCTACGATTAAATCACATATCTTACAGTTAAAGTGTGAAATGCCATTGTTCTAGAGAATAGCTAGGTATTCTATACACTAACTGGATCCTTTAGTTAAACTATAAAATGAAAATGATATTTTGTTTTATCTAGGTAATTTGTGAATTAGCTAGTTATTCTACACAGTAACTAGCTAAAGTAATTTAATGTCTGAAATAGTATGAAATAAAAATGATCAGCGTCATTACCAAAACTAATATTTATTGCTTCAAAGTAAAAAAAAAATACTGATAACAATAGAATAGTTTGTGTCGATTTGAATGATATTCTGTCGAACACTTCATACGGATATGACGATACATATGAGACATTCAATTTTTAATAGCAAATCCTTTAGCATTTGTATTTTTCCAGAAAAACACATTTACTAATAATGTAGGATTGGATGTAGGGTTGCGATAAACGAACACAACACACACTTCAGCAAATATTCTTTAATAACTTTAATAGCTTTAGTGAACACTTAAAATGCAAATAACAAAAGAAAACAATATTCACATAAATACGTCTTTACTACTAGCGTCCATCTTATACTACGTCATTGTTGCACTGCCCTCGCGCACCAACTGTCTTGGTGGCTCAACACCCGTCTTCCGCGGCGTTGCCAATCCCACACTCGGCCATCCTAATCTTCATCCGGCCCGGAGGAAGCATTCATTTTGAACCACGGCTTCATGTATTCGGCAGTGGTGCATGTCTTAATAGGTCCGTCAAATACACCGTCTTTGATCACATCATATGTGTGTCCCGATTTCACTTTTATTACGCGGTATGGCCCGAGAAATTTAGGCTTTAACTTTTGACCGACTCCGAATTGTGTCCTTTTTATCGCGACGCGGTCGTTCACGCGGTAGCACATAGGGTGACGTCTTCTCAAATTATAATGTCTTTTATTTTCTTCTTGAACTTTTTTAATCTGTAGCTTCGCGTTTTTCCGCATTTCTTCTCTGTTCATTTGGAAGTCCTCTTGTATGGCTTCTTCCATTAAAGTTTTTAGCATTAAATCTGTCTTTAACCTCATCTTAGTGCCAATTAACAACTCAAATGGCGTCGTAGCTATACTCCTTTGATAAGTTGAGTTCAATGTTTGTTGTAAGGCATCTATATGTTTATACCACTTGGCTGGGTCTTCCAGCGATAGCTTGGCTGGGACTGGGATTATGATTCTATTAATCCTTTCGACTTGGCCGTTTGCCCTTGGCAACCCAGTTGTAACCGTATGGTGTTGGATCCCTTCTTCTTTGCAATAGTCTTCAAATTCGGCTGAAGTGAAAGCACTTCCTCTATCTGATATAATTGTCGCAGGGTTCCCGAATACGTTCTTTTGTGATTCTAACTTACTTATTACCTCTTTCGTTGTCGTTGATTTGGTAGGATATAACCAAGTAAATTTTGTAAACGCATCAATAACGACTAGAATGTGTTTATAATTCTTACTTGTAGACTCCAATGGGCCAAATGGTATGTGTTAAGGGGAACGTCTTCTTTATGGAGCGGACGCAGAAATCCTTCTTTTCGACCTTCTTTCCTGTTTACTAAAATGCATGGTACGCACGCTTGAATGTGCGCTAAAATCTTGGATTGTAGGTTAGAAATATAATAATCCCTTTCTATTAATTCTGCAGTTTCTCTTACAGCGAAATGCCCTTGCTCATGTGCACTTCTAATAATTTCGGTTTGCATCAACTTTTGTACCACTATTAGTTCACGGTCGTTGACAAACTTGTACAGCATATCGTTCTTGATAAAGTAGTCCTCATATGGCTTGTCTTTTAGTACTTCTCTTATAGCCTTAATTGTCTCATCTTTCTCTTGTGCTGCTCTAAATTTTGCGGATGGGGAGACAGCGTCGATCGTAATATTCATGACCGCATTACGACTCAGTGCATCAACATGTTTCATGCGAACTCTTTTCCGATGCTCGATAGTGTAGTTATATTCTTCTAATAAAAGAGCCCATCTTGCAATTCGTGGTGGTATGTCCCTTTTATATACAGTCTTTTGGAACGCTGCGCAGTCGGTAACTATTTTAAATTTGACACCCAGTAAGTATACTCTAAATTTCTTCAACGCTTGTACTACTGCTAGCACTTCAAGCTCATAGCTACTGTACTTCTTCTCGGCATCTGTTGTTTTCTTACTCATGAAATGTATGGGGTGTAAACGATTGTCATCTGGCAACTTTTGGAGTAAGACTGCTCCGTAGCCTTCCACGCTGGCGTCCGTATGGAGTTCGGTTTCTAAGTCCTGTCTATAAATAGCTAGTACAGGTTTCGAATAAGTGCTTCTTTTAAATTTTGGAATGCCTGTCTCTCTTGTTCATTGAAATGAAAATCTCGATTCCCTTTTAGCATCTCGCTCAACGGTTGGGCTATACGAGCATAGTTACTTATAAACTTCCTGAAGTATCCCGTTAGACCAAGGAAACTCTGCACCTGTTTAATATTTTTTGGTTCTGGAAACCTTACCACAGCTGACGTTTTGTATGGGGATGGAAATAATTTTCCATTTTCAATCAAATGCCCCAAATATTCGATCTTCGACTTAAGAAAATGGCATTTCTTTTTGTTTATTTCCAGACCGTAGTCTTTGGCCGTTTGTAAAACCATTTCTAGCTTACTTACTCCATCTTCTTCAGTCTGAGAGGGTATAATAAGATCGTCCATATAACTCAGAACTACTCCGTTATTTATCAGTTCTCGAAACACGGTATTTATAAATCTTTGAAACACAGCTGGGGAGTTACAGTGCCCAAACGGCATCCGAAGAAATTGATACTGTCCCGAGTGCGTCACTATTGCCGTGTACTTCTTGCTTCCATTTTCAACTTTAACATGAAAGAATCCATTTTTTAAATCTATAGTGGTGAACAACTTTGCATTCCGCAATTTATCCAGCTGATCATCTATCAGTGGCAGCGGGTAACGGTCCTTAATTACCTTTTGGTTAATTTTTCTGTAATCTACACACACTCGTGGAGAGCCGTCCTTCTTCTTTACGATTACCACCGGACTTGACCACTCTGAGCTGCAAGGCTCTACTATGCCGTGTGATATCCATTCTTGTATTTGTCGCTCAAGTATTTCTCTTTCTGTGAATGGCAGTCTTCTTGGTCTGCTATAGATCGGTTCATCGTCTTTCATAATTATTTTCATTTCTATTGACGACTCCTTATTTTTGTCAGGTACATATTCTTGAATTAATTTACCTACCTTTTGCTGGTTATCTTCTGCCACCGTCTTTTCTATATCAAGTTCGTCTTTAACTGGTTCAATGTGCAAGAAGGTGTCATCCACTCGTCTGGTAATTAAAATTCCCTCCTCATTGATCACTACATTCGCTTGATTCAGAAGTTCCTGTCCTATTATAGCATCCATGGTCATTGATTCTTGAGGTACGACATGTAATGTTGTAGGAAAATGGTTATCGTCAATCGCTATACCAGTAGCAAAGAATCCAATCGTCGCTATCCTGTTTTGTCCAAAACCTGTGAGCACTAGCTCCGGTTTACACATATCCGGTAGTTGAATTTTGTCATATACATCTTTTCTTATTAGGTTAACTTGGCTACCTGTGTCTACGAGAGCTTCCAACTCCATGTCTCCAACAATAATTTTCTTACACATTTGGTTTTTCAAAGGAAAACTGGCTATATTCGTTACTGGGGCCGTTGACCTTTCCATGGGTGGCATCTTTTCTCTTCCCACTGTACATTCAAGGCTTTTGTGGCCAAAATTTCCACATTTAAAACATTTTGGACCAGCGTCTCTAGAACGACACTGTTTTGAGCTATGCCCTTTCATCCCACAATTAAAACAATGATAAACTTTTCGACCGGAGTGTCCAGCGGCTTCTTGTTCCGATTGGCTTCGTTTTGTTTCAGCTCCAGCTGCTGCTTTCGGCTTTGTATGTTGATGAGATTGAAGAGAACTTCTGGTTCTAATCTCCTCGTATATCTTTAGTTTACTTTTAAATTCTTTAATGGAATTGGCACCAAAAAGTACTACCTTATTCTTCACATCGTCTTGTATACCATCTATAACATACTGAATTAATGATTCTTCTTCTATTGCACCCCTGTTAGCTATATCTTTCATAGCCAACAAATATTGGTACGTCGTCTCATCTTTTTTCATCTTTCTGGTGTTCAACATTTGGTGCAATTTTGCCCCACTGATCGTCACTTTAAACTCAGCTAACAAGGCATTCTTTAATGCACTCCATGTTGTAATTCGCTTCTCACTCTGAATAAATAATCTTGCTAGTCCCCTTAATGACTTTTTTGCAAAAATAAAGGTTTCCAAATCAGTCCATCGCATCAGTACTTTATTTTCCTCAAATTCTGATATGAAGTCGTCCACTGAGTAATTATCTTCGCCATTGAATAGTCGAATCGAGTCTTCTATGTCTCTGAAGCTGAGAAGAAATTTCGGCTTCACGTCATTGCATCCTGATGAATTTCCAGTTGATACCAGATCGTCGTTTATTCCAGCATTTTCGCGTCTAATTTCACCCCGATTTGAATTATTATATATATATATATTTTCGTCTTCATTTTCGTCTTCAGTTTCGTCTTCATTTTCGTCTTCATCTGGCGTCGTCATTAGCAGATTAATATCCGTTAAGTGCTCACAAATCCGTTTACTTAAGTGTGTTGCTTCGCCCGCAATGTCTAAATTTAAAACATTACAAATGAGAATGAGTTCACCTGTTGTTAATGTACTAGTAATATAATTTAATTTTGCTTTATACGCTTCTGAGCCGACACTTCCTGTTTTTTCTATCGCCATCTTCTTCAAAAACTAATCGGTGAAGTAGTTTAATCGATTTAGTCGTTGCTGTATCAATATTACGTGCAATATGCGGAATTTGACTTAAGTTTTCCATAGCGTTAATTATTAGTTATTAAAATCAATTATTTAACTATTTATAACGATTAACGGTCGCTACGAATGATTAAACATGCATTTAAAAAGAAATAATACGGAACGAACTCACCAATTTCGAAAGCGTCGATTTTTATTGGTTAGCGCCTTTTATACTACAGACCGTGCACCACTGCGACCGTCTTGTGTGCTGAACGCCTGGGCTCTCGCTTGGTTAGGCTACCCCTTCAACGTCTTTGAGGTTGGACCCCTTGATTGGCACTGCTGCACTAACTTCCAAACGGAGCTTCGACCCTCTGCCCCTTGATCCTCGATCGGTTAGGCAACCACTTTGACAGCTTCCAGAATGTTCTAAACGGCGTCGTTTCCAAATCGCGGCCGAGCCCCCAAAATTGTAGGATTGGATGTAGGGTTGCGATAAACGAACACAACACACACTTCAGCAAATATTCTTTAATAACTTTAATAGCTTTAGTGAACACTTAAAATGCAAATAACAAAAGAAAACAATATTCACATAAATACGTCTTTACTACTAGCGTCCATCTTATACTACGTCATTGTTGCACTGCCCTCGCGCACCAACTGTCTTGGTGGCTCAACACCCGTCTTCCGCGGCGTTGCCAATCCCACAATAATAATTATTGTGCCGTTATAATTTTTGACATCTGTTACAATTTAGACAGAGTAAGTAAAATCTGAGTGACTGCACCATGTTTTTTGGTAACTTCATCTGTTATGAGTTAATAATAAAATTTACAAACAATTCAGTACTGTTATTTAAAACTAACCATTAAAAGAGGAGGCATGTTGTTCTATCCCGCTAGTGTGAACAAATGCGGTAGGTTGAACAAACTCAATTTTTTTGAGTTCACTGTTTCGAGACTGTACTGGTGAAGAAGGCATGATAGAATGAAAAAAGAAAGTAAATTACATTTCGCTTACTAAGTCTCTGCCTTCAACTGTATTTGCAAATCTATTGATCTAAATAACAATACTTATGCAATGTATTTTCGTCATTTGTTTCCGAGCTTACAAGCAACTCGATTTCATCTGTCCTAAAAAACGTAGCGCAGTCACCCTCGCTTTGTTTTTTTTTTTATATTAAGTCGCAATAGATATTAAAACTTACAGATACAATAAAACAGTAGTATATCACTTTCTGAAAAAAGTATATGCCTTGTCATTAAAGAGTTGCCTTCTGGTTTGTGTCGTGACACCCATGCTTCAACCACTGGTAGTACACCACTAATAACCAATGTCACGACGTTTTGTTGTTATCAGAAAAAATATTTATTTAAAAAACTTTGAATCAGAATGCTGTTGAATTAAATCGTCTTGTTTTCGGCCCAGGAATCTGTGATTGAGCTATGTCCATATATTTTCAGGACACCCTGTATATTTCAAAATATAATATGTTAAAATCCGATGTAACACGGTTACTGTCATTTTTCACAATCACACTACCTTAAACAGCAGTTTGCCTTAAGCACAGATGACACGGTCAATTTGTTGCATCAAATTTGTTTGTCAAACATGTTCCCTGACGTCAAGGAGCAATGTTTAATTTACTTTATCAAACTGAGTTTTCACACCATCACACTTATTGTATGCAACTTTTTAAATGATCTGTTATTAGTGAGGTTATGGTCTGCTTCCAAGACGCGAGTTGTTAAGTGTTCGTTTGTATTTTTTATAACAAAATGAAAGAACACGTAATTTTCGTTAGTAGGTTTAGGTCTAGCGTTGCATAATCACAAACAACAAAAATTTAGAAAAGTGTGGACCCCTTAAGGGCTTACAACGGTGTGATCAAGAACGACGGGTGTTATCAATGGTACACAAAGAATTGACATTTGAAGATGGTGGTAGCTTTAAAAATAATTTGAGTATGGGCGTTTATAAACCTTTTAAATACAGCCACAAACAATTTCAAAAACCTACACACTGCGCAGAATCGCATCAGACAGTTGCACGAAAATTAGTATGTCTTATTTTTAGAGATGTTTAACAAACACGACTGGTAACGTCATAAATACATCATCAAACTTTATCTGTCCTTCAACAGTTATTCTATACCATATCTACCTAAAGTGTAGAATAATATCTTATTTTACACTTTAACTAAACGAATCCGTTATTCCATGGAATAACAAGATATTGGATCCAAAAACAGCTTATAGACTTTGCCTGTAACAGATAGATAAATGGTGCAATAAATGCCACACTTAAGAATATTTACCTGCAGTGCTTAGTGGTACATAGACTAGGATTAAGTATTTTCACCGGAATTAGCCTTGTGGAACTTTTGCTTATTTTTACTCTTAAAATATTTTTATTTTACGAAATCACGTTTGTTTCGAACGATCGCAAATAAAGACTGCTTCTAAGGAGTTGAAAGGAAAGGATGAAATGTGAATAATTTATAAAATAAACCCTTGAAAACAAATTCGGCATCTTATTATTAATAATTTCAGTTTGAGGCTCGTACTCTAGTTTTGGAGAGCTGTAATCAGTAAATTAACATAAAGTAATTCATTTATTCGCCATTGTATTTACAATAATGCAGCAATAATGAGATTTCTGGCAGAAATTTCAAAAGGGTTCAACTAATGTCTTTTATATACAACTTGGAAAGAAAGATAATTTTGAAGTCGATTCTTTTGCAAAAAAACTAGTATTACTTTCATATAAAACTAGCTAGCCTAAACAGTTTAATGAGATTTTCTTAATTGGTAGAGCTTATTTAATTAAAAATTATTTGTGTATATTCTAAAAATCACGTACATTTAAGTGAAAGAAATTATCGCAAAACATTTTAAATTAAACCATTGAAGACGTACAGTAAAAAAAAAACTCTTAAATTCTTTGGAAATTTCGTTTTTAAAGTAAAAAGTATATAGTCGCATCAGCTGCAAATGCTAAACGATGTATTTGGTAGAATTGTTTCAGACAATGAGTATTAAATGTAGCACTCTACAGATTAGTTGAGCATAGAATAGAATATTTAGGGGTGCCAAATAAAGTTTGGGTTTCAAGTGTCACAGTATATGATTCTACAGGGTTCGGGGTTGTTGATGTCGTCACAATCCATGGCGCAAGCGCGGCGAACTCGACTTAAGCGCGCCTTGACGGAAGTTACCAGTGATACCGTTACCTATGTGAAAACGGTGGGCAATGAAGCTATCGTAAATAATAATCCCACTAGTGCTACACACCTAATATGGCTAGAATTGTTCATTCACTTAATTTTTTCGTGCTCCTGTTCCATATAACTCAACGGAAAGAGTAATTCGATAACTCTTATTGTGGAATTACAGAAGTATCTACGTATTTCAGCCGTATTACATTTTACTTCATGTGGTTATTAAAATCACTTTAAATAGTAATTAGAGCATATACGTAATGCAGTAAACAATAATATATCGCCAATTAAAGTTTCCTAATGGCATAAATTAATAGAATATATTGTTATTGTATATAAGTTAAGTAGGCTATCGGTATCTTACGAAACAGTAGGTGTCAATATTAAAACCTAAAACTTGTAAATAATGTTTATTTCGTTGATTAATACAAATATTTTCTGAATTTATTTGCTAGCACGGTGTGCAATTGTGCATTATAGCATTCTGTGAATGTTTCACGTCTGTTGCAATGGTTTTTTTAATATTCGAAGCACCTTTTCCTCACTATAGATACGATTTTATTTGATAAATTTGTAAAAAGAAACATGTTCAACTAGTGCTGTCCCAAAACAGATGTGTCGACTCTATAATGTCCATACTCGGGTAACTGGCGACTGGCTCCAGCCGACAACATCTTCTGGTACACTGGTACCATAGCATTCATAGTTTCGAATTCGATTGTGGTGATCAGCCTTTACTTGAAAACTGAACATTTATAAATACCTTAGCTAAACGATGACAGATTTATTTCAAATATTACAGATAATACATAATATATATATTATTTATGTTGGGGGAAATAGAAAAAATCATGGTGAATAGGGATAATTTCTTTTTCAGCATGTATGTTAGTATATCTACCCAGTACTAAATGTTGAAAACTTAATGAACAAGTTAGAAACAAGCATTTTTGTAATAAAATATGGCAGTTTAAAAGGCCTCTCAGTTTACTTTTATTACATTCAGTGTATATACGAGAAGTGTATGAAATGTACTCTTAGCTATGTAGAAAAATCACAAATTTATTTTTTAACAACTTCCTGTAAGCTCAGCAGAATAATTCTAACGGTACTCAAGGGCGTTTGTTGTTCACTGAGATGACCACTTCCTCATTTGACTAAAATTTCTTACCGACCTGGAATTTCTTTGGGTTTGGGATTACAAGGTAATCGCTGGTTGATGGGAAGCTAATTGGAAAGGAAATTTAGTAAGTTTTTCAGTAATGAATTTGGCGATATGGCAATGACTTGGCTGTGATAGAATGAAAATATTTTGCACTTCAAATAGGGCCATTTTTATGCGATCTTCGTCTTCAATTTTTCCAGCAATGTACAGTATTATTGCGAGTTTATCGTAGTATCCTATTCCAAATAGTCAATGAAAATTATACCCTTGTCACATTTTCGGTCGGCAGGAAGCTCTTGGCCTTCTTTCTTCTTCTTCTTCTTCTGAAAGTGTTTACTCGTTTCGAATATTGGCGATCATCCTGACTATGGTAACTGTTTACGGCTGCTCTGAATAACTTCGTGGTTGTTTTGGAGAATCATCCATAAGGTTTTGATCCACGATATTCTTCTCCTACCAGGTCCTCTTCTGCCATGTACTTTCCCTTATAGGATTAATTTGAGAAGGTGGTATTTCGTTTCATTCCTCATTATGTGGCGCAAATATTCTTGCTTTCTTTTCTTTACGATGTTTATTACCTCTTTTTCTTTATTCATTCTTTCCAGCACTGATTTATTTGTCACTCTGTCTACCCATGAGATTCTTAAGATTCTCCTATACAGCCACATCTCGTAGGAGTCAAGTCTTTTTTGGGTTGCCTCGGTTAATGTCCACGGCTCCACCCCTTAGAAGAGCATCGAGAAAACGTAACATCTTAAGAGTCTGATTTTGATGTCTAGAACGAGATTGTGATTTTTAAATAACTTAGACATCTTGATGAAGCTCGTTAATTAATGTACCTAGATAGTTGAATCTTAATACCCATTCTATTGGTGTTTCTCTGATAAACAGTTGACAGTTTTCAATTTATTTCTTACTTATTATCATAAACTTTATTTTATTGTTGTTCATTTCTAGCCCGTACTGCTCACTAGCATCATTTACTTTATCTATAAGTTGCTGCAGGACATTCAAATTATCGGCAAACAACACAGTGTCGTCTACATAGCGAATGTTGTTAAGACTTTCTCCGTTTATCTTGATTCTGTGGTTGGCATTTTCCAGGGCTGCCTTGAATAGTTCTTCTGAATACAGGTTGAATATCAGTGAAGAAAGAATACATCCTTGCCTAACGCCTCGAAGGATATTAATAGCTTCTGTCTTCCGCGTTGGTGTTTATGGTGGCTGTCAGATTCCAATATCAGTTTCTGATGATTCTAACATCTCTGTCATCTATCCCACTGTTTTTAATACTTGTATTATCTTTACATGCTTTATCCTATCGAACGCTTTCTGATAGTCAAGAAATCATACAAAAACGTCACAATTCATGTCTCGGCATCTTTAAAATAAGACTTGCAGACTAAACAGAGTATCTCCTGTGCCAACTCCCTTCATAAATCCAAATTGTGTATTCGTCACCCTTTCCTCGCATAGTTTCGAAAGTCTTCGGTGAACGATTTTAAGAAATAGCTTCAATGAGTGACTCATGAGGTTAATTAGTCTATAGTCCCCACATGTCTTGGCTTCTTATTTCTTTAGTAGCATTATGAATTCCGAAACTAGCCATTCATTTGGTATGACTCCGGTGTTGTAGATATTGTTAAAGATGTTAGTTAGTCATTTTATAGATCTTTCATCAAGAAGAGAAACTCTGACTGCATCCCATCTGGTCCTGGGGATTTTTCTTCTTTTATAGATGTGGTAGCGATTTTAACTTCATCACCTAATATACTAGGTCTAGTTTCTAGTTAGTTGGTGTATTTCCCCTTTCATCGTGGAATAAATCCTTTATGTAGTTTTTCCATGTTTTTTAGTGTCTTTTCTGTCCACAATTAGTTCTCCCACTTCATCGATTAGTTTGCCCACGGTTCTCTTCCTGTGTGTTTCCGTTACTTGTCTAACCTTCTTATGTACATTAAATTTGTAAAATTTACTTTGCATGTCCTCAATTTCATGGCCTTCTTTGGTGTTGGCTAAACAGGATATTTCCACTGCATAGACTGTTGTTAGATTTAAAAGTGCAGTGGTAACCACAAGTCTCATCCATAGTTACAAATCGGGGCATAAAATCTTTGGGTTCCTTTTTAAACAGGCCAAGACAAAGAACTGAAATATCCTTACGGACACGCTTTTGCTCCTAAGACAGCAAACGCGGAACCCAACGTGCCGAGAGCTTATTCATATCCATTGATAATTATACATATAATGTGGTCATTAAGTGGAGATGCATGTGTCTTCAGTTACTTAACTCACTTCAACACATCGGTCGGTTTTGGATATTTCAATGATTTCTGAAGTAACCGTGGTTGACGGGTGTCCATTGCAGGGGTCATCTTCACAGCTCTGACGTCCACGCGTAAACACCAGGGCCCACTGGTTCACTGTTTGTAGTAACATGTACAATTGCCTCTAGACATGATCCATATCAGCTTTTAGGTTGCTTACAGTTAAGCTCTTCTTTGCGAAATATTTAATCACAGCAGGCATTTCAACTTTGTCAATTTTTAAAAATGGGAATACATTTACTCATTCAATCAGCTGTCAGCACTAAACAACTTGACAGGTTGTGCTGAATTCTTGTTTGTAATCGTATGGCAGATTAAAGTCTGATGGGCGTTACCATCATCTATACGTCTTTCAGTAAAAATTTCATACACTCTTCGTATTTTTTGCTTTGTTGATGATTTTACAATTTTAAGTAGAAATTTTTTGTCCTTTCAAGAGCTGGTTGCTTCCGTTTGTATTTTTTAAAACTTATACTGCAATGGAAAGAACAGTTTTCTGATGTGTCTGTTATTTTGTTTTTCATTTTGCATTTAGTATTTGGAATACTAATCTTATCTGAGTGTGAAATAGGTACGCATTAAAGTCGTCTAAAAGTTAGCCGCTTGTCTAATGGGAACGCACAGTTGAACATCTGTTGGTAAATACACTTTATGATCAATAAAAAACTTTTAAGACGCCTCGAAGGGCCAACTAACAGTTACCTATTGTAGATGTATATATTTTATAAACTAATACAAGCTGCTATTTTCGTAACGGTGCTTCTGTAATTTCAGACGATAAAATTAGTGCAATAAATTGAGATGTAGCACAGAAAATTAAGTGGATTAACTATCCTTGAACGCCAATAAAACTTTAAGGTTATGTCTTCTTAAAGAATATAGCAATATCTATTGTTAAAGAAATTCGTGAACGTATATTTTAATTTCTCGACCCAACACAATCATAGTCGCGCAAATGTTGCAAGTTCATTACGAAATCACAACCTTAAAGCTATTTGTAGAGGCACAGAGCACATTAGCATGCAAAGATTTTAATTTCCATAATTCCAGAGTGATATTGTCATTTTATTGCCATCTGTGTACATATACGTCAACCTCTATTTGAGACTTCATGAATTATTAATTTTTCTTCACCGAAAAAACTGCACGTCGATTTAATCGGTATCGCGGATAATGGTTTTTGATGTATGAAAATTTTTCCGGTTATTCTAAATATGAATTGCAAAACATGAAGGTGGACTACTTATTACAATATGGATGGTATTTCATATTCATGTTTCCCAGCAATAGCATAACTAGAATTGAATGGAATTAAAACTTACAAAGCTCCGTTCTGCAATTTATTCGTTAAATTAGCAGCGTTGTTTTAATGATTAGATGCATTTTGAGTGTAGTTTCTAACGTAGTTTTCAAATACCTTTAACGGAAAAATTGCAAAATACACCTAAATAAACAGCACAATTGCTTTTATAAAAGCGTTTTCTGAACCGTGTGTACCTCCGATCCAACCATTTTCTCATCTGTACGTATACAACAGCACACTGACCGATGCAAGTAGTATTTAGCTGAAATACTGGAGTTTGGCGACGCTTGTTCGTTGTACCAGCTTTTCCACCAAAGATCACTACGCTACTGTCTGAATTAAGCTTCTACCTAAATGTAATTTGATAGCTAATCCAATCAGTGGTGGAAAAGCCGGCTTAGCTATAGTCTTAGAATTATAGTTTCTTCTGCACATTTTCGTGTTTATTTTCTAGATATTACCAGGAGAAGGACAATTTTTTAAGGTAAGAATGACATTCTGTCGCGCACTTTTTTATAATTACAGGTTAAGCCACCTTAAGAAGACGTTAGATATTTGGAATTGTCTTTTTTGTATTTCTACTGTCATTTATCAAGCATTTTTAAGAATAATGTATTTGGTGTAAAGTAATATAAGGTTACTTCTATTAAATAAAGTGGTGAAACTTAAATGGAAATACGTTGATCAGTTAGTAAACACAATGTTGCAACTCGCAATATTTAAACAATTGAAAAATGTTAATTACATTTTTAGATGGTAGCTACCTTATTGCTATAAGTTTTGAAAATACGAAAACTGTATTCAAACAATTTGTACTTGGAATATCATAAAGTTAATTAAGTACTACTACAAGGAATTTCTTGGTTTGGGTTTGGTTTATCACACTGAAGCAAATGTGCGTGCACAATAGTAGATCTAGGCAGTTGTAGAGAGATAACAATATCAAAACTGTTTACAATCTAATTCGGCAATGGTTTTGAATAACTGCAAAATTGTATTTATTCACAAAGATATTTTGTGTAAAAGGTTGTCGCAACACTTAACAGTTGTATATTTTCAACATTTTCTATTAAGGAAGTGTTAGCAGTTCAACTATTCAGATATTCTATTTTATTTGTCAATAATTCAGAAGCAAATCGGTTTTTAAAATATTAATCAACAACAAATTACCCAATGCAGTTATTGGACATGTATTAGGCTTAGCAAGGCAAAATCGCAGTGAAGGTGGCTCAGAGCTTTTAGTTCTATGCCAGAAAATATGGGTTCAAACACCAGCGACTTCAACGGCGTTTTATGCGATTCCCCTATTCGACTTTGAAAGCTGTGGGGTCTAAAACTTTTTAAAAAGGAGTAGCTGATGTCTCTACAGCGTGGAGGTTAACAACCAGGCTGCCATCGAACGAACAAACGAAGGCAAAATCAAGAATGTATTAGCTAAAGGTGGAATTCTGTTAATTGCATTTTTAACTTAGTTTTATTCTGACAATATGATAGCATACAGTGTGACCTCTGAAACATTTTTGTGGCGTTCTACGATTCATGCTGTTTTTCTGGCAAAATACTCAAAATCGTCATGAAGCATATAATGCGGTCCAAACGCTTTGTAACAAATAAGAACATTATTTATTAATAAATTCTTCAAAATATGTATTACGATACACAGTTGGTGTACATTTAGAAATATAAATAACTCCAATCAGCTCTACGAAATATTATATAAAGTACAGAGTGGAACAAGAGATAAAGTGCACTTCTTTTAAATACATCAAAATTTTATAAGAAAAAGTTGCTACAACAACATAAAAATACTGTCGCCTATCATAAAAGTACCTTTATTCAAAGTTAACTTTACAATAAACTTCTTACATGCTAAATTTTAGATATAAATAACAGCCACTTAGTTGCTATCTTACGGTATTAAGGTATACACATATTGAGGACTATATTTTGAATTACAGAATGGCGATAACAACCACTGCATCAAAAATAATATTTTGTTGATACTTAAAACAAAATACTAAGCCAACTGTAAATGTTTTAAATCAACTTTTCGAATCAACTTACTCCACATTATTATAAGGGAATTTAAATCATTTTAAAGTTTACCTTACCTTACCTCCAAACATGAGAAAACATTAAGTACCAAACGACTTCCGGGATTAGACCGTGTCATGATTGAGATCGCGTTCTTCTTCCAATCCCGGAAGTCGTTTGTTACTTAATGACGATGGTCGTGAAAGCCTCAAAAATCATGAGAAAACATATTGTTGAGTTAAATGCCACTATTCTTAATAATATGTTACACTTCAATAAAAATTCAGTATTCTTTAGGTAATTCCGATATTTTTACTCTACTATATACATTATAAAAGCGTCTGTGCTATTTCACTTTCTAAGTATATAACAACATGCCATGACAATACATTAATAAATAAATAAATAAATAAATAAATAAGTTCTTTATTTTCGTTTTACATAATCGAATTTTAAGTAACAGTAATAAATATTGTTACAATAAATAAATGAATATCATAATACAATAAAGAAATAAAGAAGTAAAAGATACACCACTTAGCTATAAAAACAGCTGTGTGTGGCTTTGCAGATATTATTAACTTTGCATCGATCATGCATGTGCTAGAAAAAATCTATATAAAAAAAAGCAATTCAATTTAAAGTAAAAGCAAAAATTAAATCTATGGAAAATGAAGCAGAAACCTTTTGACCAGTTTATTAAAATTATTCCGATGTATGTGTAAGTTATTTTCTTTAATGTACAACTGAAAGTTATTATAGAGCTTTGGCATGTAGTAATTGAAACATCTTTGACCGACTGATTTATTTACTTTATGTGGGATAGCATCAGTTCTGTGCCTAGTAAAGTAATTATGATTATGCGTATTTATGCTTTGTGAGTTTTTCCAAATATATTTTAATATGGCACTATAGAATAATTGTTGCAATGTCATGACATTCGAATCACTAAAAACAAGGTTAGTCGGATATATACTAGGCTTTCCTAAAATAATTTTTAATATATACTTTTGTATTATTTCCACCCTCTCCGTGTAAAGACGAGCTGCTCCACCCCAACCTAGTATGCCATAGGACAAAATGGACTGTACCAAAGCATAGTAAAAACAGTAAAGTTGTTTAACTAATAATATTTCTTTTAATTTCTTAATGACATATATAGCTTTTCTTAATCTATTGCATATATTGTTTATTTGAATGTCCCATCGCATGTGTTGGTCCACGGTGATTCCAAGATACTTGGTGGAAATTACCTTTCTTATGTTTATGTTGCATTTACAATTACGAGTAGTTACAGGGCAATTTGTATCATGAACTGTAATGTTAGTAAAATCAGCTTGACTATTTGCATATATACTAAAAGTAATAAACACACTTTTTGAATAATTCAAACTTAATATATTTGCATCTAACCAACCTTTTATAATAGACAAATCTTGTGTTGCTGCAGTTCTCACCGCGTGCCAACTTTCTGCTTGCAGAGTCAGGACAGCATCATCCGCATAAGCAATCAGTTGACCATTCAAATCAGTAGATAGTAGAAGGTCATTAATATATATTAAGAATAGTACAGGTCCAAGTATGGTACCTTCGGGTACCCCACATGTAATTATTTCCGAAGAGCTTCGAGTCTGATTAATATTAACTAGTTGTGTTCTATTACTTAAATAATTTTTTAAAATACTTAATGCAGTTCCACGAATTCCACATTTATATAATTTGTTTAGAAGGATTGAATGATCAATGAATCTGTTAATTTAAAAAATCCGTTTGTCGTAGACTTTCTTGGTGACACCATATAAACATTAATTTATAGCTGAAAATGTGTAAACTGTACGAGAAAGTTGGGTACAGCATATACATAAAAGTGCAGGCGTTTATTCGCATTCGGTGCTGCTTAAAAAAGAAAAATTAATATTCTATCTTCCAAACTATAAACAATTTTCAATGTAAAAAAACCTTTGTAAAGTTGATCCATGTTATTGCTATTGCTAGGATACCATGGGGCAGTATATGTCTGCTGAAACATAGTTTCAAAGTAAGATAGCTGTTGCATATCACACATACTTCCATGGCATTGATTAACTTATTATCGTTTTCGTTATTCTCTTTTAGACGCTCTTTTAAATCTAAAAACAACAAAAAGTTTGGTGCTTGGTCTGAAGAGAATAGGTTGGATAATTTGGAGTTTCGAAACTAGCAAATTCAATCGATTGAGGTCTCACCTATTTAAAGAGATATATCCAAAAAATCGGAATAATATGGGAAAAAAATATTTTTGGTTTTTCAAAATAACTTTTTACGTCAATAATTTGTGCTTGTTTAAAAACCTATTTAGCCGCTATCATATATACCGAGCGATTTTTACTTATTTAGAAAATAGATTTTTTTGAAATTGTAAAAATCTAATGCTATTTTTCGGAAATTATGTAAGATTTCAATGAGATTTTTTTAGAGTGTGTTACTTTCAGCTAAGTGAACAATCTCAAGGCCAGAAAACACCTAATTTTATTTTACTTTAGCTAAAAACTAACTTTTCAATTTTTTAAATGTTTTTCAAAATGTCAAATACCAAGACTTAATATTAAAATTTTTTATGAGAAGACTTTAAAGATTTATAATTGGAAAAAATAATATAAAATGTTAATTACTTCTTTAGATTTTTTATTATCTACCGAAGAGTAGTATGTTTGCATAACTTTTACGGTTTTTATGAAATGCGCTTTTTAGGAGAAATATTTTTGAGTTCTAATTATCATTTATTTTAATGGCTTCTAGAAACTCTAATCTAGCCCTGTTAATGAATTACTGTTACAAAAATGTTCTTTTACAATTGTCTAAATGAGGCGGCTTTTCTTAATCCAATTTACATGTTCTAAAAAATCTCCTGATTTAGACAACTGTAAAAGAACATTTAGAGGATTTTTGTAACAGTAATTCATTAACAGGGGTAGACTGGAGTTTCTAGAAGCCATTTAAATAAATGATAATTAGAACTGAAAAGTATTTCTCCTAAAAAGCGCCTTGTATAAAAAACATAAAAAATATGCAAACATTCCACTTGTCGGTAGATAATAAAAAGTCTAAAGAAGTAATTGACATTTTATATTACTTTTCCCAATTATAAATCTTTAAAGTCTTCACAATAAAAAATTGAATTTTAATCTTACTTAATTTCGCAAAAATAGCACTTTTTGGATTTCGACAATTTCGATAAACTCCATTTTCTAAATAAGTCAAAATCACTCGGTATATATGATAGGGGTTAAATAGATTTTTAGACAAGCACAAACTATTGACGTAAAAAGTTTTTTCTGAAAAATCAAAAATAAAAAAAATCCCATATTATCCCGACTTTTTGGCGGTCACTGTATATAGATTCCTGCCTGCCCCTTGAATTGAGGGGATTGATGGTAGTATCAATCAAAAGAGAAAAAAGTGCGCTTAATTTGATACTACTTTACTTGAATGTCTTGCTTGTTTGAGATAGAAATAGCTTAAAAACTGTAATAAATATTTCGAATTTTATTCACAAAAAAGATCAGCCATGATCAAACTTGTTTATGCCAAAATAAATTTTATTTTCTGTTAGTTATTAATTCACGTATTTAATTGATTACTATGAATAATAATGTTGAATGTTCTAATGAAAAGAGGTCAGTGCATAAGGTTCTGAAGAAGCATGGTTATCATCCTTACAAACCTCAGTGCCATCAAGAGATATTCTTAGTCGATGAAGTCATGCGGGAACGCTCAAACGAAGATAGGAACTTTTTGCGGTCAATCCGTTTCACAGATGAATGTACGTTCACACCTAATAATGAACCGAATACGCAGAAACCTCGATACTGGGCCCAAGAAAATCCTCGGATAGCCCTTGAAACAAGAACGTTTGAAATAGTTGGAAATTTAAATTCGGATTCTTTTTTGGAACTTTTGATCACTCAGATTGGCCCTGCATTAGGAGTAGTTGGACGTGAATATCAGGAGATTGGGTTTCAGCTGTTGGGATGGCTGTCCAGGGCATTATGGTTTGAATGTGAAAGAAGAAGTGATAACTTTCTTAATTGCTGGATTGGTCGCGATGGCACTATCAACTGGCCATCAAGAATTCCTGATTTGGCACCATGCGACTTCTTTTTGTGAGGTCATCTGAAAAACAAAATTTACAGAAAACGTCACCCAAATATTGACTCTTTGCGGGAATCAATCGCTGGGGGGTGTATGCTAATCACAGTAAACAGTTGGCTAATGTAAAGCAGGCATTTTATAACAGATTGAGTTATTGTTTACAGCAGAATGAAGAACTTTTTGAGTACTTGCTACAACGTTGCTTGTAGTTTCAAATATTTTCACAAACTTGTGAATTATTGTTACAGATGAAATAGGTCGATTATTAAATTTAACCAAGAATTTATCACGAACTGTGCGTAAACTGACGCCACTGTAAAATGTTTCGATAATAAATACCCTCTTTTCATTAGAATATTCAACATTATTGTTTATAGTAATCAGTTAAATACGTGAATTGATAACTATCAGAAAATAACATTTATTTTGACATAAACAAATTTGATCATGCTGGTCTGTGTTTTGTGAATAAAATTCGAAATATTTATTACAGTTTTTAAACTATTTCTATCTTAAACCAGCAACAAATTCATGTAAAGTAGTATCAATTAAGCACATTTTTTCTCTTTCGATTGATACCACTATTAATCCTATCGATTCAAACGGCAAGCAGGAATCTGCGTAGATACGATTTCCCATGATATTTGCCGATGTTCGCACCTTAATAGTGAAACACTCGGTAGAGCTAAATATGCCTTACTAAGAAGTACCTACACCTTTAATAGGCGTCTGAGAAGTTGAATTGTTTTGTATTTTCTTCTTATCAGACCAGATTCAAACTTGACGTAATATAATTTCATTATTTTTTTTCCAATCTGCATATAACTGAAATTAGCTATATATTTGTGTATGAGACGCTAGCTATCTTACTTTCACTTAAAAAGGATAAAGGATAATACTTTTTTGTCTCCACATGTTGGGTACCGCACGTACGATATCTGAATAGATATTTTAATTTGATATAATGAATATGTAATTGATTTATATCGAAAAATGCAATGATGTTAGAGATAGAGACAGGAGAAGCAATTTGAACTCCCTAACAAGGAATCACGATAATTGACAAAAGGAGATAACCGGATTATTTATATTTTTGTGTATACTACTTAATAAGACGAATTGATATTGCAACCCAAAACGAAGCAACTAAATACGGATTAATTTTTTTTAAAAGATTTAATTTCTTCATGTTTTAATGCTGTGAAAATTGGATCAATGAGATAAGTAGTATTTACACCAAATGCTTTATTATTTCATAACACGTATAAAATAGACGCCTAACTTCTGCAGCTGTTGCAATAATAATAATTGATATCCTTTATATGGGTACAAACTTCATGCTTTTTATAAGATTTATTTACTATTTGCAATCTATATACACTACAATAAGCAAAATTGATGTATGATGATAGGATGGGAGTTAGTATCCATTGAAACTAACTCCGAGATTTCTTATAAAAATGTATGTTTGTCGACTACATACAGAATACACAACAATAGCTACTACGTAAATCTTTGTAGCAAGTCAAGTGGCTTAATTCCTCACAGTCTTTGGACATGTTTACTGTTTTCGAGATGATTAATCGCTAGAGAATTACGATGATAGTCTAATTTCTTCAAATATATTTCACTGAACGTGACTATTGTAGCTTTCACTGTATCCACTTCTAGATCACTCAAAATATCTGCATTTCTTAAAAACTGAGGAGCATCGCACATAGCACGTAATACTTAGGATTGGAAGCGTTCTATGATCTCAATGTTGATATTAGCCGCTGTACCCCACAGTTATACGCCATAGGTCCATATAAGCTTCAAAGCTACATTAAAAACAGGAAGTTTGTTGCGTAGGGATAATTTGGATTTTCTCCCAAGAAACCAATAGAGTTTGCTTAACTTTAATCCGAGTTGTTTCCGTTTTCTTCATATGTGCTCTTTCCATGTTAGACCCTTCTCCAGATGCATTTCCAGGTATTTCACCTCTGTAGCTTGAGGCAGAGGTTTGTTATGCATAAAGACTTGCGGTGTATTTTCTCTGCATTTCGTAAAAGTAACATGAAAAGATTTGAATTCGTTTATTTTTATTCTTCACCTTTTGGCCCATTTTCCTACATCGCTTAGATTTTTCTGTAGGAAACTTCGTATGTCCACTTCTTATATGTTTCGCACATAATCCAATCTTTTTCATCGTTTTCATAACAGATAGATCAAAATTTTCAGTATCAGAATGCATTGTATTCTTGGTTTTTGATTCTTTCACTCCTGTCTTTCTCCTTTTTCTTCGATGATTTGTAGTTAGGTGCAGTTGTTTTTGGTGTTTGTTGGATTGTCAATCGTTCTGTGTTGCTACTAAAATCACCCCTGATGCATTATTCTATTTTCTTTCGTGTCGATATTGATGGATCCGGTTCATTAATAGGTAAAGATATAGTTTCTGAAGAAATAGTAGTAAATAAAACCTCGAACAGACACAATTGATGGTTTAAATACTGTCGCTGCTGCAAAATCTGCATGTGTGTACACGTAGCGGCCAGAAAACCATAAACATACCTTTCGAAAGCTATTGATACCACACTAGCTACTTTAAGAACACTTTGGGTACTAGCGCACTGAAAATAACGACACTGAGACTTTTAGCTACATTGTTATATAATTTTGTAGTAATTGCAGGAGAAAAATAGGTAATTAGTGGTTTTATATATCCAACATCAAGAGTTTCCATGCTGCGAGGGCAATGCAGTGGAGATGAAGATATAGTAACTTCATGGTAAAGAGCTAATTCTATTGCTTCCTTGCTCTGGGTGTAGCTACTGTGTCCATGTAATATGATAAATACTTTTTTCGTTTAAATGGTTTAACATGTTCACTAAATGACCTAGCCAATGGTAAAATCCAGCGCTAAGCACTTGAATATAACATGTGAGCAAATGAAAATGAAATCAAGCTTGGCTTTGAAATATTTGCTTTATGGATAATATGTTGGTGCGACTGTAAGTCTATGTCAAATTCGAGGTTAGTAGGTTAGGTTTTGCGTCAGTCTGTGTCAAAACTGACGCAAAACCTAACCCGCTAACCTCGAATTTAACGTAGACTTACAGTGTCAGCAACATATTATTCATAAAACAAACATTGCAAAGCCAAGCTTGATTTCATTTTCGTTTGCTCACATGTTAGTTCCCAGAGGTGCTCTATGTGTCATACTACCTTTCATACGCATCCTGGCATAAATAAGCATTGAAGGGACGTATACTTCACTTGCACCCATTTCATATATTTCAGTAACGTTTTGTCTTCTTTCGCATGATGTTTTGACTTGGTGTTTGCCGTTTTGTACGATTGCTTTCTCTGGTTTCTGAACGACAATGTGAGATGTATCATCGACATTGAAAACGCGATCTACAGTAATACCACTATATTTAAAGAATTTTTCATAATCATCAAATAATGTTCATTCGTTGTTTTGTTGAAACCTGCAGCTCGAATTAGTGTAGTTGCTTCAGGCAGACGTCGATTTAAGTTTTGATGGCGTCTCATTAATTCTGCATACGGTTCTTTACCAACTGACTTCTTTCAACATTAAATCTTGTCTGTAAATTATTCCTGTCAGACATTTCATAAGTCAATTTCATCAGCCCATTCCCATTCTTTACGGAACAAAACGTTAGTAATAACTGCAGACGAATTTTCAGAGGTAGAGAACCTGGGTGTCTTTTCCATGCCTTATATCGTTGCCTCTGTGACAAAGTGATGAAACCAGCTCTCGTTCACCATTATATAATACAGCAATAATTCAATATTCCTTAGTAACAATTTGCGTGTGAAGGAGGCACTTATCATATCTTTATAGTGGCCCTTCAAAGAGAATATTTTAGCATTGAAGGTACTTTATCAAAGCTCAAGTTTCAGTTTTATACATAATGCACACTGCAGCAAATAAGCATCGATACACAACCAGTTCTTCACAACTATCGCAAATACAAGTCTGCGATTTGACAAAAGTCGTACTATATTATTGATAAATGTAACTAGGTACCACTATTTATCATAGCACAAAATTATTTGGTAGTCAAAGTGTGTACAAAGTTGTTATGTGGTTTGCATTTATGCAATTTTAAATTGCTAAAAGAGATTTTATTGTCGTGTGTTTCGACTGGAAAGCATTCTAAATCATGAATATACATACAGTGACCGCAAAAAACCGGCATCAAATAGGAAAATTTTCATATTTAATTTTTCAAAAAACTTTTTGCGGCAATAATCTGTGCTTGTCTGGAAACCTATTAGCCCCTATCAGATATAGCGAGTGATTTTTATTTAGTTTTTAGAAATTGTGAATATCCAAAAAGTGCTGTTTTTCGGAAATTAAGCAAGATTTCACAGAGATTTTTTATCGTGTGTTTGCTTTAGCTAACTGAACAATCTCAAGGCCAGAAAAACACTTTTTGTTTAACTTCCGCAAACATTGAATTTTTCTATTTTTGGAATATTTTTCAAGATGATGTCACATACCAAGATATAATTTCAGAATTAATATTTTTAGGTAAAAACTTTAAAGATTTGTAATTGGAAAAGATAATGGAAAATGTTAATTATTCCTTTAGATTTTTTTATTATCTACCGAAAAGTAATATATTTGCCTAATTTGCACATTTTTGATGCAAGGCGCTATTAGGAGAAATATGTTTCTATGATAATATCTATTTAAATGCTTCTAAAAATTCTAACCCACCTGTGTTAATGAATTAATTTCGCAGTTCTATAAATGTGTTTTTACTTGTCTAAATTTGGAGATTTTTCTTTATTCAATTTACGTGTTCTAAAAATTTTTATTTTTCTTCAAAATTGTGAAACAAAATTTTGGATTTACATAGAAAATAACATTTTAAAAAACATTTTTTCGTCAAATTTTTCTATATATTGGCTAGTAAATGCATTTTTCGCATTAATTTTCAAAAACTTAAAATTTGACAGATAACAAAAGCCATGTGACAACTTCTGTCTGGTGCATTTGAAATCTTTTTTTAGCCACCTTTGATCGCTAGAGGTGATTCTCCAAAAAAATGTAAATACATTTTTTTCCCATTGGATGCCAAATTTTTGCGATCACTATTCAGCGTGTCCGGGAAAATGTAGTAAATCTCCCGGATATGAAAAAAGTCATGAAGAATACTACAGGTTCATATAAACTTTTTCGTATAGGCCTCCTCTTCGGAGATATGGGCTCTCAAAGAGCTCCAATGGAATCAAGTTTTTTTTACACATAGTTATTGAACCACTAGGTATATTCCAATTTGTTTTAATATGATGTGTACCAGGTAAGACCCTTCAAATTACTATCCAAAAGAGTGTTGTGAATTACTCACAGCTGCAGGGACGGACTAGCTGTGACACTCATGACCCCATTTATTACGCCCCGTATGATAAGAACTTTGGACAACGTTTTTTACATACCTTTAACTATTGCCTAAAAATAAAGTACTCTTCATTTATGTCGCCAATCTTAACCGTTTTTGAAAAAACGTCATTTTATTTACACTGCTACTCCCCTAACTTCTGTCGGGTTGAATATGAAAAAGAGGAATTTTCCCCTGTCACCAACATAGTTTCAATAAAAAGTTAAACGTTAACTGCTTAGTTAATTTTCACAACACTTTCTTGGATAGTAATTTGAAGGGTCTTACCTGGTATACATCATATTAAACAAAAATTGGAATATACTTGGTGGTTCTATAATTCTGTGTAAAAAACTTGATTCTATTGGAGTTCTTTGAAAGCACATATCTTCGAAGAGGAGGCCGATACGAAAAAACTCTATATGAACTTGTGGTATTCTTTTCACGTGTTTTTTTAATATCCGGAGATTTCCCACATTTTCCGGACACCCTGTATGTAGTTTTTTTTGTAATCATTGTATGAGACACACATAATACAATATATCAACAGAAGCGGGAAAACTTCACATACTTAGTGGCAAAGCAAATCTATGTCAAAATTCAAAACACTGAAACACATATGCATCACATTCTGTTGTCTAGGGTTAACATTTTCCAAATTACATCCATTACAAAAGCAATACTTGAGAGACATAGTTCTTCATGCAAACATGTTCCTATTAGACTAATGTTAAGCAGTTTGCACAGCCACTTAGCTAATTTAAACAAATGTACGATGATTAAATTTTCTAAATAAACAGTAAAAGAGGAAACTACCAGCCCCGGTTTTATTCACTTCTGCCTAATTAAAATTTTAAATAAAGGAACTGTAATGCAGTTAGCTTCAGGTCGTTAGCTTCACATCGTTAATTGTATTAAAAGTTTTTAGATAACGAAGATGTAAATTGTGCTTTCACACAATAACCGATTAATTTCGTACTGCCTACTCATTTCTCATATTTACTTATAATTAGGTACTGTATAAAAATAAAAGTAAAAGAAAAGAAAGCAAATACATATCACGAATTTTAGATTACTTTTTCTAAAAATCGAGTTTTACTAAAACTTTCGCATAATGAAAATACCAAGTTGAACAGTAGTTAAACGAATTAACAAGTGGTCCAATCAATAAAATGTATTAAATACAACTTTCGTATATAAGCTGACAAGCTGTTGAAATTAGTTTTTAAAATTCTTATCTAAAAAATTCAGAAGTAGGTATAGAGGAAAAAGTTAGACGTCGTGTATTAGCTCTAGGGCTATAGTAGTTCTAAATTTCGGATCATCAATAACGTTACTAATTTCCGGAATGTACTTCCTATTATTGAACATCCTAACAACTTATCGCTAGCTCAATAGGCTCGCTGTTCCCCTTCTGAGCAAAAGCTGTTACCGAAATAATCTTGATATAACTTCACGGTATTTAACCTAACAGCAATGTGTTTATATTCTTAAATGATCAAATCAGTGTAGTGTGCGATATCTAAGAGTTCCAAATTAGAACTTCAAACCCAATTCTGGAAAATTAAGAATACCAAGACTGCTTCATTTGGTATTTTCTGGTATATCGTTGTTTTAAACGTAAAATAACAAAAATTTATATAGATATTGATATTCTCCCTACTTCTTGTTATTTTGGCTATGTTCAAAGAAATTTAATGAAATTTATTACTTCGTTTAGTTAACATTAGTTATGATAAGAAAAGTGTATACAGGCTGATTTTTTTATCATGTAACAACTTATAGGCAACCCATTATGCAGAAGCATACATAATGCATGCTTCTGCATAATGGGTTGCCTACAAGTTGTTACACGATAAAAAAATCAGCCTGTATATTGCACTGGCTACCCTTTTGTTGTGCCTTTAAATATGCAAACTTTCAAATATTGATGTTAATTAGGTATTTTAAATTATCAATTGCCCTCCTTGAATAATAGTGTCAATTATTTCTTTTTATGATAGAGCCTAAAACTCTTACAGGTGGGATCTGTTATCTAGTTACTTGATACTAATAAATTGATTTTCCAATATTTTAAAACCTCATTCAAATCGTAAGTCACATCTGAATGTCAACTAAACGTCAAAAATAATTTTCAAATTTAAATGATAAATATCCAATCCTTAGAATGGTTCATTATAATATTTAACAACACAGTAAGTTTTTATTTGATAGTCAATTTCACCTTATTAACGTCATTCTTTACTTTCTAGTTAGTATGCTCTAAGAAATCACGCACCTTATATCGTTCTTACACAAGCTCCAAGACAGCAACCTATGTGATATCTGCAGCTCTACCCCTTCAATCTTCCGAATGCAATGCACCTCTTTCCAACAGAAAACTCGCCCTACTAACCAGCAGCAACAAATCTCCAACTCCTGTCAGCTATCGGCAAACCTGGACCTCCAGCTGCCACAGTCCACTGCTACCTGGCACGCTCCTTTACTCCAAGATGCTACACCTTTAGAAGCTCCACGTTTTTACTTATATGCTACAATTCTTCTATCCATTAATTTCCTCAACTATTTAGCAGTAATCTTCTTCAATTAATTCTTCTTCTTATGCTTGTTCTTTCCAAATTTCATTTTTATAACACCACGCAAATTTTGTTAATATCCCCTATTTATCCCATCCATAAATAGAAATAAACAGGGTTATCTTCCATATTGTTTTAATGATACCAAATTATTTAATACGTTTTCAGTTTGTTAATTTTACTCTCTAAAACAATTTCCTTCACTACCCCATGTCATTATTGATGCCTTCTATTATGTTCTTATTTGATATTAACCTACCTAATTCTACCATTATTAGAATTTTACACTTGTCATTGATTCTTAAACCGTATCCAGTCATTATAGCGATAAAAATATGTTGGCTTTGTTGAATTTTGAATATTAAATACATTACTTTTGATATCACTTATTATTACTCCACCTGAACCACAAGCTTTTTCTTAACTAAATTCACACAGTATTTTGGCAACAAATTTTTTACAAAACTTTGAACCTGTAGCTATTAAACAACATAACTTCAGTTTATTATAAAATCGGCCCTGAAATTACAAAATATTGCTTATTTTAACAACTAAGTGCATTGCACTATTTTTAAAATGGTTGCTATTTACTAAGTTTCATGCAAGAACGAATGCTCTAGTACCCTTGATTAAGCTTTTTTTTTATTAACAAAGACATACGTTGGAATTGTGTTTTATTTTATAAAACGCATACATAAAACTTATAACTAATTCTTAAAACTTATATAATAATCAATAGTTCTTTGATCTGCTATTATGTAACAGCTACTATAAAATTTCTCAATTTATTTATTTTTTTCGGTTATTATATTAAGAAAGGGTAAATAGAATGTCTCCTTTAATTAAGGGTGACAAACACGTATTAAATTATTCTTTAAAAAATAATATTATTGCAGATTCGCTGAAATATCTTTCTACAAATAAGAACATAGTACACGTGTAGACAAATGGCTGGTTAGAAATTGCTTAGATATCATTATAATATGAGCTAAACCTTTTAAAGTGCGTGTTATAATAAAATAAGTGGATGGCAAACTTTTTTATATGTTAATATATCATTCGCGTTCGGTAATGACCGGGAATTATTGAGATATCATAGTAGTAATTTACAGTAATGTGCGACCCTCAACGTCGATGCGTAATTATAATGGACAATGTTGTTAGTTACTCGTATATGAACTTATAATAACGACAACGTCCGGGTATTGCCGTTAGTGAGCATTACAATTTTCCAAAAATTATTAGTTGTTATTTTTGATTATTTTTTCATCACTGCAATTTTTCTAATTTTTAATTACATAATTACGTCATTGCAATGCTAACATTATACATTATACAGTGCGTCCAAGATAAAAAGGGCCAGTATGGGGATCTCGTTAATAATAAAAGATACAAATTTGGTTAAATGAGAAAAAAGTTGGGTAATTGAGGGTCTACCAAAATGACTCCTAGAAATCTTTGATATGATTTTTCGTTCTTGTTATCTTAAAACCCGAATTTTTTGATTTTTCATTCCATTTTTTTCTGGCGTTAATATTAAAGCTAGAGCAAAACTGACAAAATTTCTTTATAGCAACTTCTCATAGACTTCAAGATTACGTTTTCAAATTTTTTATTCGACGTTTAGTCTTCCAGGAAGCATCATTAACTTCATTTCCTTAAAATGCAGTTCTTATTTTCTGATGTCAAATTTTGGAAGCCCCTTTTATTAAGAATTCAAGAATGTACCACAACATTACGGTTTAATTACTTTTTGAGTCTTCAGCAAATTTTTGGCTACGGACCTGCGTCCTACAGCATTTCATACGTTGTTTGTAAAATTAAAAATAAAAACATCCGGTGCGGTTCATTACTTTTTTCTTGAACTTACAAAGCTCAAACAACGTATGAAACGCTGTACGACACAGGTCCGTAGCCAAAAATTTCTGGATGATGGACAAAAAACTCGAAACGTAATTAAACCATAGTGTATGGTATATTATTGAATTCAGAATAAAAAGGTTGTTTCAGCTTTGTAATTTAAACAAAAAAGTAAAGAGCTACTCTGAATGGTTTTTATTTCTAATTTATTTATTGTTTATAAGTAAGAAAATAATCAATAAATCAATTAATTACTATTGAAAATTATTTGTATTCGAAGGCCATATACGATTATTAAGGATTAAAAACATGCAATGTAGCTCATTACTTATTTCTTTAAATTACAATAGCTGAAACAACGTATGATATGCTCTAGAACACTGGTCCGTATCCGAAAATTTCCTGATGATAGTAAAAAAATACTCGAAACGTAATTACACCATAACGTGTGATACATTGTTGAATTCAGAATAAAAAAGGCTTTTAAAATATCACATCAGAAATAAATGCGGCATTTAACAAAATTAAGTTAATTGTTGCTCGAAAATGAAACGTTGGATAACAGAAATATTAATGGTGTATTGTTTAAGTACATAAGAAGTTGCTATCCAAAAGTTTTGTTAGTTCTAACTTTAATATTAAGAAAAAAATAGAACTAAAAACGCGAAAATTTGATTTTTTAATATAACTCAAAAATAAAAATCATGTCAAGGATTTCTAGGCTTCATTCTCTTAGTTCTTTGATTACGCAACTTGTTTCCTCATTTAACCAACTTTCTATCTCTTACTATTAACAAGATCCCCATACTGGCCCTAATTATCTGGACCACACTGTATACACTTTAATAGTATAAAAATTACCTATATTTTCAATTTACACCATTAATTATAATGATAAACATAAAAAAAATATCTTTTAAATGAATTAAATAAATACATTTAATATTACTTAAACTAACTCATTGAGAATAATTTTAATAATTATATACTTATTCATATAACCAAATTCCATAATCATTACAATATGTGTATGGCCTTAAAACAATTTTTACCATTTTTAACTACAATGCCAAAACATAACCACATGTAATGGTAATCTTCAAAATACAATTATGAATGAATAAAACAATATTTGTATATATTTTCAAAGAATTATTAGAAAATAATAACTTATTGAATTTTCCAATATAAATACCGAGATTTAGAAAAAATATAAGGAATATATCCACACGCAAAAAAATTTCTAAAATTAGCTTACTATCGGAAGAATGACATGTAAAATGACCACTGTAGGATCTCTTAAAATTGCAATTTCAAAATTTTCGGTTTTTACAATAACGACTAGAGAACACCACCATATTAATAATGATTTCACGTATTCCACCTCTTCTACTGCCATTTATTTTTTTATGCAATAGTGTTTGCACTTATTTTCCAAGAAAAATCGTATTTCTGAATAGTACCCAATACATTTCAACGCAAGTTTTGTAAAATTATAGGTACGAATTCTCAAAACAGTAGTAGATGGCAAGGTGGCCCAAGAGCCTATAAAATTGTTAAGCAGCATAACAAACCCCAAAAATGTAGTATAGCAACACCAACAATCTGCATAGAAACCACAGCACACCAACAATTCACAGAGCCAGCACAATGATAACGCAGTGGTCTGTAACCAAACTACTGAATCATTGAATTTTGTCCATTTTGAGAACCAAAATATAATAAAACGTTGTATATACCACGTGCATAATCGCGATTATGCCCTTAATACATAAATAACTATTAAAGCATTTTAATGATCAGCTATGTACATGGATATAGAATACACCATACAATAAAAACGCGTTTTAGTTTCTACCTACGTATATACTTGCACATCTACAAACTATAGTTTGTCCGAAACAGAAAATAACAACACATATGACCTAATTTTACTACAAATTACTGGTGAGTCATAATGTAAAGATGGGTTCCAAAATAAATATTACAAATTTAATATGCAGAACTTGTCGAAATATTAACTACGCTAAAAACAAAGTTGTATTAAACGATCTTGTTTACAAAAGACATTTGATATTAAAGTGCAAGGATCGCTTGATGAGGAAGTTTATTATCGCTTTATTAAATTATTTATAACATTTTTCAGAACCTGCACCAAACTTACATATGTACAATCTTACAATCGTTAAATAATTGCAATGATATATTTTTATAGAGTGGCATCAAATATTTTCGAATAGCTAGATTTATATCGGGTCTCCTCATTGTAAACAGATTGCAGCAGGCCACTAGGACCATACCAAAAGCAAGGGACTTTACATGTGGCCATAATAATCTTTAGAAAAATTAAAAATCGAATATACTTGGTGTCAAAAGTTGAAGTATTGTATTTTGTTTAGTTGTCATAATTATAAACACAGCGTAGTTCTCTAATTTGTATTGATTTTAATGATTTACAACATTCTAAAATAAATATTTCTGAAGTAAACTATAAAGTTCAAGTTGTTAAATGGCCTGATCCTGCACTAACAACCCTCATGCGCATTATTAGAAATTTGGAAATTCATGGATATGTTTCTCCCAACCATCACAAAAAAAGAAACTATCGAGAATGAAGGAAGAGAATTACGGAACATCACGATTTTAGCTTCCGTCAATGATAATCCAACAGTGTCGACTAGAAAAATTGCGGAAGACGTAGATGTGTGTAATAGAACTGTAAGAGGAGTTTTGAAAAGAAACGGATACCGATGTTGCAAAGTGCTAAAAACACATGAACTCTTTGACGAACACAATATTAGATGCATGGAGTTTTTTGAAAATGTATTAGAAATTGCAAGTAACGATGATATATATTGTGTTTAGTGACGAGTCTACATGTCCACTACATGGCAGACATAACCCATCCATAATTCGCTACTGGTCTCGAGAAAATCTGCATAAACATTTTGAGTTTCGAACTCAGTATCCACAGAAATTAAATGTTTGGGATAGTATGTTAGGAGAACCCACGATTGGTCCATTCTTTATCTACGGTACTTTCACAAGTGCTAAATATCTCGATATGTTACAACATCAAATCCTACAGGAATCCGGCGGGTATCAGGACCAGAATTTAACAACGTGTGGTTTCAGCAAGACGGCTGTCCAGCGCATAACTTAGTGCAGGTCTACTTAACTAACACATTTCCAAATCGATTGATAAATGGACGAGGTACTATCTTGTGGCCAGCTAGGTATCTGGATTTGTCGCCAAATGATACTTTCTTATGGGCATACATAAAATCTAAAATTTATGGCTTTAACGAAGACACAGCTACTAATCTTGACGAATTACGTGTGAAAATTGAAGATTTATTTAAAACTGTTACCTAATATGTTAGCAAATGTTAGAAATAGCTTTGACAATCGTTTAGGGTACTGTTTAGCTCAGGAAGGGGGTCTCTTTGAGCATCTGCTATAAATATTTTTTTTGCAATTTCGTTAAAATGTACTGTTGTAAAATAAATAATGCCAATTATTTTATGTTGCAAAGCTTTGTTTCTTCTTCACTAATTAGTCGGAAAAACTTAAAACTCGTCTTTATAACAAAATCTGCAAAAATTTCGTGAATGTCCATGAGCAAATTTACCTTGTATTTATAATGATCCTAACGACCTACCTCTATCGTACATTGATTGTTCGTTTGTTAAACACCCCGACGGCCACGTGCATATTCCCCTTGCTTTTGCAATGGTCCTAGCAGCCTGCCGCATTCTATAAAGATATTGTAGAAGATGGGAATATCTTGTCCATAAATAGATTTTGTTATAAGGGGATGCTCGTTTATGCTTACCTTTATTTTATTTTGGTAAACCATATCAAAAAATATTTTACTTTACGGAGGCATTACTCCACAACTTTGATGTAGCTTTAAACATATCGATGCAATGGAAAGTCTGGATCACACACATATAAAAAGAATTTTTGGTCATTATTGTATTCAGCAAACATAGCACTAGTGAACTATCGTATGAGAAAAAAGAAAGTTCCTCAAGGGTGACTGTAATTTTGAAGGCATGTGTATTATAATACCAGAAAATATTATGTTCTGATTTGATATTTGTACAAAGTGAGGTTATGATCTTCCTGTCCTTTTGTAGGCTTTGGACTCATTTTCGTTACGATTATTATAGGAAGTTTGATCACGGTTATGATCACGTTGCGATATTAGCCACTGTCAGCCACTGTCTATAAAATGGCAGTAACAAGGATTAGGTATCATTTTCTGGTGTTACATTACACAAAACTTCAAAATTCTAACGAGATCTTTAATAAACTTTCTTTTTGTTCGTACTATATACAGAGAAATATTTTTAAAAACTGTCTCTATTTATTTTGAAAGTTACCTTATTCATTTATTTTGATCTGTGCGATGTACAAAAATTTAAGATTACCAAATATATACAACGTAAATTGCTCCTACCTTAAATAGTAGACATGCAACAGCAAATCGTTTCGTAAATTTCTACCTATATATCAGTTTTTAATATTCAGAACACGCACTTTTTACCTTAACGGTATTGGTAAGATCCCAAGAGCCTGAAAAACTCAGATAGCACAAATAAATTTAATCCACGAAGGTTATTTTTTATTTTGAACTTATATCGAATATAATGTCACGTAAATACAGAAATATTACATTTTCTGTAGTATATACATTGTACAGTGTTGAAGATGTAATGGAAAAGCACTATGATCCCATGCTGAGTTTCAATAGATAATTATGCCGACATTTTATTTTTACTGATTTTGGGTAATTTGCCACAATAAGATTAAAATATTAGTATTGGAACGTTTCGGCAAAAATATATATTCCGTTCATAAGAGGAATACCCAAAAACATAAATAATGGAACGCCACAAATAAGATTTGGTGGTTATCTAAAATTTTATAGTGCATGAATATTGTATTCTATGTCGAGTTAATGTTTGCACTACTATTAATGAAACATTATAAACCAGTTAAATACTAAAGTATATGTATTATCATGCATCTGTATTTATATTAGATGTAAAATATTTTAACGGTTTATAGAATGTGCAGGAGTAAGTATTGATCGACCCTTTCGGAGAGATGATCGTTTGACTGCTTCAGCACTTCAAACATTACCTTAGCTATCAACAAGAATAGTAAAATATTAACGTTTCACAGTAGGAGTGATATTTCAATACAATCACTGTACAGATTGGTATTTTGTTTATATTACTACCTTACACCAGAAGTTTTGTAGGTTAAGCCTAAGTAAAAATTACCAACCTTTTGATATTTCTAAGTCGTAATATAAATTGATGTAAAATCTGTATGCCTGTCTGAATGGATTTAATTAGGATTAGGATTAGCTACTTTGAATGACGGGATTTTTTTAGTAAGGTTCATCGGGGAGTCGAAATAATCCATAAATCGCTACTCTAAGAACTAAATTGTCAATTATATCATTATTTAGTTTTATATTCAAAATTTTTATTTTTTACGCAAGAAAATTATTGCCTATGATTATCACTAATTGCAAGGGGCTGTGTATCCTTAAAGAAGGGTTTTAGAACTGATATCTATCACTAGAATTAACTTGGTTTTTAACAGAGGCTACTACCATCTGAAAACACATTCCGTCACTTTCACTAAATATCTACTAGAGAAATATTACGTATTTATGTTGCCACGATATGAGTACGTTAGGTTGCAGTCTCAAGAAGTAATGAGCTACTAGTTTCGTGACACTCCCTTTATAAAACTATTTTGCTATATACAGCTAACATTAATTATATGTATACGAACATGAAGAATGAAATACCTTATGTTGCTAGTGAATATTCTACCATATAACGTGCATTGTCTTTAGTTTGTTTTTATATTATCTAAATAATAATAATGCTGTTGTAAAACTACTCTACACTAATAATAAATCGTTTTGTATTGGCGCATATAGTAATGTACGTATGGTCAATGCTGGTACAACATACCACATACCCTAGTTGGAAGTCGTTCAAAACATGAACCTATTCGACAAAGGGGTTGTTAGTGCAATAATAGTTTGCCAAAATGTATATGTACTTGTATTATAACCAGCGGACCGCTGCAACATTCATAAATATGAAACTCAGGTTACGATATTCATTAAGTTAGGGAACTTTTTTCTAATTCAACCGACTTTGGGCCAGTTGCCCATTCTAAGCGCAATGAAATATTTTAAGGCTCGTGTTACAAGTGTTACAATGCGGTAACATTATTTTTGGCTATGGCGACCTTGGGATACTAATAAGTGACAGGAGCCGTTCTTATACTTCACTTGAAATGACATAAAGGAATATATGTATGTATTATACTATATAAATTATACATGCCACAATTGCAAAAGCAAAAGCTTGGAGGTTTTATCATTGAGGAATTCTTATGGTTTACTTAATAATTTATTAGCAGCGAAAAAAATAGTGGCATTATAAGAATATATGTTTGTATATTTATTCAGTATAAGTGTCGGAGATGTATGGTTAATCCCAATTATATCACAATTGTCTTAAAATTTGCACATGAATTAAAATATTGAGTATCAACTACAATATTTGTATGAGCAAATTAAATATATTCGTATGTCAAACGAGAAACAAAATCTAAATATAATTATGGCTAAATTTATTGCGAAAGTTTGAAAAGGCAAAGCTGATGGGGTTGTTGGACAATTTAGATTAAGTGAACCAACTACCCAATCGAAGAGTGCATATCTAGAAATCACCTCAAGGCAAACCAACCAGAATAGTAATAAACCAAATTGATTGTATGATAATTAACAAACGTTATAAAACTGCCTAACCAGTGCAAGAGTATATCCAGAAGCAGATAGCGGACAATAAGAGTAAAATTTTAAAAATTAATCCGAAAACAACGAAGAGAAGTTCTAGACTAGAAAACAATACAAAATGACAATATTAGGACGAAGTTTATAACGTGAATAGAAGAAAAAATTGAAAACATACACCTTCAAAGTGATACAATAGAAGAAAGAAAAATAAAGGTGACACGGACAGAATTGAAAACAAGAAAAATAGAAAAAATAGATGACACCAGAAATACTAGAGCTGATGTAGATGGAAATAAAACAATAAAAAACAAGAATATTACAACATATAAATAAATAAATTAAGAAATGGGAAACAAGATAAAGCTAGCGAAAGAAAAATGGTTCCAGAAAACAGTGAAGAGATCGAAAGGCTAAAAGCTATGCACAACGATTTAAATTTACACACAAAGATCAAAACGATGACAGATACAACAACGAAGAAAACAATATAAACTTGACAAATGAGCAGAGTAAATTAATATTAAACATAGAGGAAAAGAAGAAAACTTGAAAATACTATATGAAGCAAGGACACCAAATTCTAATATCGGAGTTGAATATGCTATTAGAATAACTAAAGGTGACAAAGCGCCAGGTGCTGATAAGAGTATAATGGAATATTTGAAGAATATTGGTTCTAAAGTAATAAGTCTGTTAATCAAACTATACAATAGCATATATGACCCGGAAATCATACCAAATGAATGGTTACAATCTACAATTCATTGTATTACCCAGCAAATCCAAGGCCCGAAAATGCAAATATTTTAGAACGATCAGTTAATGAGCCATACACTAAAAGTGTTTCTTATAATAACATAACATAAAATACGAATAAAATCCGAATATTACTTAAGTAACAGTCAGTTTGGATTCAGAGACGGGATAAGAAACTGAAACGCCATATTAAGCCTAGTTGTTACGGCAGAAAGATGCTTAGACATGAGAAAAGACCTGTACAGTTGTTTATCGGCTACGAAAAAGCCTTCGACAGTATAAAAAATGGAAAACTTATCGTAGAACTAAGTCGAATAGACTCGGATGGAAACAATAGAAGAATTATCAGACATTTGCATTGGAAACAAACAGCTGAAGTTTAACTACAGAATGAAAAAATCTGTAACGGACTTCACAAAGAACTTTGAAAATATCAAAGTAAAAAAGAATTTAGTTTTTAAGGTGTTCGCCCTGTGCATGTTGGGTCCATAATATACCCTGAGCTACGAGTGAAATATTACTTTTATTTACTAATAGTTCTTGAATTAACGCAAAAATAAGTAGCATTTACTTTTTTTAAGGTTATCACCCTGTATATATTTGACCTAAATTTTCTCGGTTTTGTGCCAGGTTGATATATAATCCACAAGCAAAATGCCGTGTTCCTAAAACAAACATTTTTTGGATTATACCGGTAACAGACAGCCAGACAGATAGGCAGATAGGCGAAATTGAAAAAATCTATTCTTCGTCATCCTGACCCCGAAATTCGAAGATCTGAATAAATCTCGTTGTTCAGGCAAGGGAAGTAAAAACTGAAAGGATAAATATAAAAGACGAGTGCGTTAAGGTTGCGTTCTGTCTTCGTTGTTCAATACAGGGTGTTTCATATCATTATGTTCAAATTGTGGGAGCATAAAACAGACTTAATTCTAAGACTAAAAAACACAAAAGCGGTAGGTCGATCTTTATTTGTTCTGAAGTTACAGACTTTTGAAATTATAAACCACAAACAATCAGATTTCGGTTCATAAATTAAACAAAAACTTAATTTTTAATTAATGATATTTTCAAAATGCCCCCCACCTTGCTGAATACAAGCTTGTGCTCTCATGAAGTGCATATCCGCATATTCTTCATTAGAAAACCGGTAAGGCATTTTAAACAAACATTTCCAAACAATAACACAGTAACTCACTTCAAACTAAAGTTAAAATTAATATTCAGACTTGCTATTCTTAAAGACTTTTATCTGAATGACGTTTTGCTGGTGTAGTTGATTGTTCCACAGCAACCTGGATTTTATTATTTCAATGGTAAAGTTATAGTTTGGTTTGTGAACTTAAATCTGATTGTTTGTGGTTTATAATTTCAAAAGTCTGTAGCTTCAGAACGAATAAAGATCGACCTACCCTTTTGTGTTTTTTTAGCCTTAGAATTAAGTCTATTTTATGCTCCCAAAATTTGAATATAACGATACGAAACACCCTGTATATGCTCGGAAAGGATAATTCAAGACACATTAGATGGCAAACTCAAAGGAATCAAAGTTAATGGCACAATTATAAATATTATTAGATACCCAGATGATAGCACAACCAAACACATAGGACAAATCAGATATGGTAAGATGGATCATATAAAAGAATTAAAAAAAGCTGGAAATACACTGTGTGTAATGCGATACTACATCTGGTCAACTATACTGTATGGATGTGAAACATGTATGATGAAAAAAGATGCTCAAACACGCATACAATCCCATGTGGATTTACAGAAGAATGTTAAGGATTATTAGCTAAACATGGAATCGAGCTCGCTTGGAAAGGATACACTGCCCTTTACAACATATGCAATTGGCCGTTGCTTGCAAAACATTATTTTCCCTTAATGCCTTTTACTGCAACCGAGTGTTGCAAAATACGAGCTTTCAAACGTATCTAACCAATCCTGATCGAACAGCTCAAAATTTAAATGTCATCATTAACACTTCAAAATTCACCTCAAATGCCTTCGACTGTCGGTTGACATGAGAGCAGCTTAGCATAATTTAATTTATCCGTCGACGTGTCACTAAGGATTTTTTAAAGTTCTACAAACGGTGGATACATTTTTCTCGTTTTGTCTTCATTTGAATAAATTTTTGTGACATAATGCTAGTACAAATACATGGAACATATTGGACAAAGAGAAATAGTAGAAGAAATACCTTGAGTACCTTCCGTAGGTACACGACAGTGCTAAATTTGCAACTTTCCAGTGTTTTTATTCAAGATAATTCTTTATTGCAGCAGTGGTGATTGCGTTCTGTGGGTGTACGAGGGTGTTGACCATACGACTTACGAAGTACGCCTTTCAGTAGAGGCTTCTTTCGAAATTTAAAAAATATATTAATTGCAGGTCCTTTTAAAACTGAAACAAATTATGTCCGACACGACGGACCATAGGTACGGGCGTACACTAAATTTATGGGATCGTAAAAGAACTTCTTTAATTTGGGAGACTGTTTAATATAGAGCAGGCGCTATGGTGCGCTTCCTGGTAACCACACTATTTGCAAGTTACTCAATTGCTGCTGCCACCTTAATGGTAACTTTTTGCCAGAAAGTCGCTGCATCTCTTTAGGGTAGACTGCAGTACAGGAAACTTTTAAATACCCAGATAAATTTGGGCCACGTGCCGCTGAATGACAGATGAAGTGCATATAAAATTCGCCAGCTAAGAGGGAGAAACCAATTCTCCACAGAACTGTCCGGGCTACAACAATCCGCAACTCTGCGAGGGCACGAATCAAAACAACCATATTCTGTAAGCCCGTAAAGCCGCAGGGTAATTTTATAGACGGTACAACCAAGTCACGGCGTTCGACAGAAAAAAGAAACGCTTTCAAACCAAAGCCAATATTCGACCCCGATGTCATTGTAAAGAGAAAATATAAGCTGTCAATTGGTTGCACAGCCTACTATAGTTTCCATAAAAAAAATGAAAGCTGCTGTTATAGATCAAAAATAAAACAAAATCAATATATGAGCTATAGCGTTCTCCGACGCTTTCCGACGCCTAACCTCCACTGCTCTCTATCGGCCCATAAATTATCTGGCATTTCTCGTGCCCTTATTTCCGTGTCTACTCCTTCTTTCCAGCTTTTCCTGGGTGTTCCTCTTTTCCTTCTTCCACTCGGTGACCATTGTAAAATTTGATTTGGTAATCTTTCTTCCGACATGCGTTGTACGTGGCCATACCATATTAGTTGTTTTGTTTTTATGTCGTCTACTATTGTATGTTTCACGTTCATTACTTCTCTGATTCTTTGATTCGTTACTTTTTCTCTTTTTGATCCTCCAGCAGCCCTTCTCCACAAATCCATTTCTGTAGCTGTTAGTATTTTCTCTATTTTCTCTTTTAGCTGCCATATGTCACTGCCTTATGTAATTACACTTCTAATAATGAAATTGTAAATCCTCTTCTTATTTTCTTTTAATATATTTTGTTCTCAAATAATTTTATTCATCATCGAAATTGCTTTCCTACTTTGTGTGTTTCTTCTTTTATTGCTTCGTCTAGCGTTCCATCGGTATTTGTTTTCAGGCCCAGATATTTATATTCTCTGCAGCATTGCTATTGGTTGTTCATCTCTAGTATTACGTTTTGCTCCTCTCCTCATATATACATTTTTTCAGTTTTCCTTATATTTATCTCAAGACTCCATTTTCGATACTCTTCTATTAACTTTCTTGTCATGTATTCGAGGTCATCATGATCTTGTGCTAATATCACTGGTCGTCGGAAAAATATAATGTGTATATAGTGTTGTTGTTTTTAAGAGGAATTCCCATACCATTACATTTTCTGTTCCATATTTTGAGGGACTGTTCTAAATACATTTTAAAAAGAGTTGGTGATAGACAACATCCCTGTTTAAGTCCCTTGGTAACTGTGAAGCCTTGAGATAATCTACCTTCAACTTTCACTCTCGCAGTCGTAAGTTCATATAGTTTTTTTACTGCTTTTATAATACCATTATGAATGTTGGTTTTCTCTAATGTTTCCCATAGTTCTATTATTATTTCTGCATTTATCTAGTGTATCGTACCGACTCTCCAACTCTTTCAGTTTCCTGGGCCCCAGTAGCGACATGTTCAATTTGCAATACAGTGTGCATGGAATATTAAAATTCCAACAGTATATTCAACGTATTTCGTAATAAGTATGCAAACTTCAACAATTCAATAACTGCAAGCGATAAAATATTATTTGCACCAATCTACTATTGAAAAACACATATTACAAAACAATTTGTTTGAAACTGTCAATTATCTTAATTATTTCAAAATTTTATTTAATATATTTTGTTAAGACAAAAGTTTCAGTGCAGTATAATATGCACATGTTGCTATATGATATTCCAATACAAATAGAATACTAATGAAAGTAATTGTCGTAAAAGACTTGGGGTAAAAAAATTTATGACTAAAGCGGCCAAGAGAAAATGCTGGAAATTATTTTTAAGTTTCTGGAATGGCCGCCAGGGGGCGTAATCGCATTCTTGAATTTTAAATCCCGTTTTTGAAAAATATTATTATATTACAGATAGCTACAATGGACACCGTTTAAATCTGAGATAAATTCGATTCTTTTTTGTTAAATGCTTTTTCCTCTATCTCTTAAGGGAAAGTGGTGGGGGTGTCCAAACATTTTCGGAAAGAAATGTCAATAATTCTAAATGGCTGAACGGATTTTGTCAAACGTGGAGTCGTTGAAAAGGGCTTTTCTTAGGCTATCAACGATTTAGATTGCTTGTGTCGCCGCTAGAGGGCGTTTCGCGACAACACTACAAATGAAATGGATTTTCTCAAAAAAATTAAATGCATCGATATCACTTTTATTGTAACAGAAGATAGCAAATAAGGGTCTAACACGCTAGTGAAAACCGCATTTCAATATTTCTTTCCTAACCTAAAATATCAGCAAAGGAAATTAAAACTCGAAATAATGTCGGATCTTTGGGAATATTTTCAGTATACCTGCCATTATTAAATCCTAATTATCGTTATTTTAGCAAAATACCTAGTTATATATAAATTTACTGTTAAAATACGAACATTATATTTAAAATGTCAATAATAATTAATACTCATTCAATATGATTGAATATTGCCTTTCTGTCCACACAAAAAACTTTGACAGTTGTATGGCGCCTATTAGGATACTTCAGCGCATAGATTCTAACAGAAACAGTTGCGTTATCATTGTTTTAAAAATAAACACGAAACATATCAAACACTTCTACAGGTGGAAAAGGCAGTTTTTACAAATAAGGCCACCAAATAGCCGAAATCTTAATATGATTGACACTTAAACACCACCATTATAATTTTTGCTATTTTGTTTTCCAAAGCACACTTGCATTTCAAAAATTCGAATTTCGTGTGGACAGAAGGGCAATATTCAATCATATTGAATGAGTATTAATTATTATTGACATTTTAAATATAATGTTGGTATTTTAACAGTAGATTTATATATATTTTGCTAAAAGAACGATAATTAGGATTTAATAATGGCAGGTATACTGAACATATTCCCAAAGATGCGACATTATTTCGAGTTTTAATTTCCTTTACTGATATTTTAGGTTAGGAAGCAAATATCAAAATGCGGTTTTCACTAGCGTATTAGACCTTTATTTGGCTATCTTTTGTTGCAATAAAAGTGATATCGTTGCATTTAATTTTTTTGAGAAAATCCATTTCATTTGTAGTGTTGTCGCAAAACGCCTTCTAGCGGCGACACAAGCAATTTAAATCAATCCGTTCAACGCAGCGTTGATAGCCTAAGAAAATCCCTTTTCAACGACTCTACGTTTGACAAAATCCGTTCAGCCATTTTGAAATTATTGACATTTCTTTCCGAAAATGTTCGGACACCCCCCACCACATTCCCTTGAGAGATAGAGCAAAAAGCGTTTAACAGAAAAGAATCGAATTTATCTCAGCTTTAAAACGGTGTCCATTTTAGCTATCTGTAATATAAGAATATTTCTCAAAAAACGGGATTTAAAATTCAAGAATGCGATTACGCCCCCTGGCGGCCATTCTAGAAACTTAAAAATAATTTCCAGCAATTTGTCTTGGCCGCTTTAGTGATACATTTTTTACCCCAAGTCTTTATGACAATTACTTTTCGAGATAGGGCCGAGTGCCCTTCTTAATTGGCCACCCGGTACATATTTGTCCATATATTATTAAAGTAAGCAAAATATATTTTAGAACCACCACGTGTGCAATTAAAGCTGTAGGTTAAGAAGCTATGCGAATTATGAAAATTTATAATTGAAAAAATTTAATTACCTTACCAAATCCTTATACATTCATCTTCACTTTACCTAATATTTTTATTGTGTCCATTTTATTGCTAGCGCACTATTTTAGCTAGAGGTGTATCTTTACCCTCGCTCTTTTTGTGTATCCGCAAATATTCTTTATATTCTAAATATTGTTAAATTTCTTGTACACTTTCAGGATTTTGTAAGTAACAAATCTGCTGTTTATTGACTTACACGAAAATGACAACTAGCAAACCTATATAGAATCATTATTACAGAATCGACTAAAGTGACGTCAATCTGCACTTTATTCAAGATCTTTTCAAGTAGCAACACCAATATAGAAGTGTAGTTATATTAATGCTTTACAAGCTACATGGCGTTAGAAATTATAAATATGTTAAAGTAAACCAGAGATCAATGAAGCATCCTAGCGTACCTATTATGGATTAAGCATTTTAACAGGTTGGTCTTAGAAGTTCCACACCAATACCTATTTATCACATGCACGTATTTATAGTGTTCATCACCGAAATGCTTTACTGTATCTTACCATACCCTGTCCTCACTCAATCCATCTGTTCTTCAGACCAAGAAAAGGTTTTAATTTCCACTAAGCACTTACAATAAATCACAATTTATTAATTTATATTTACCTTATGGTGATATATCTACGTGCATGATATAAATGCATAAATTTATGTTGACCTTTATTTAACAAATATAGAAATATTTCTCTAAATGGCCTACACTGTTTTGACTAAAAATTAAAGAAAAAGTATTTCTGAGAGTTGTGTAAACTTATATTTGATATGTAGCGAACCAGCAAAATTAATATACTACTATTAAAAAATTAGTTGCAAGTAAAGACATTTTTTTTATATTAGCATTAGCGCAGTTTTATCTTTATTTTTCATTTCATCCATCAGGAGCAGTAGGCAACAAGATCACATAATTATAGATGAGATGGTGGCGATTAAATTTTCATTCTCATATGTTGACAAGATAAATGTCATTACCTAAACAGCCTCGACCCTAGTGTACCTCTACTCTAAAAAACATACTAGATTTTGACAGTTTCAAAAGACATAAGATTCGAGAAACAAACTGCAAGTATCTACATACAAAAATTACTACATAACCTAACGCTGATTTAATTCTGTTTTTGCCATTGGATTAGAACCATCCAATGTTTTAGAAACGTCGCTGGTGCACTTATGCCATTATACCAAAGGCACATGTACATCGCCGAGGTATAATAAAGAAATATGGTACCACTTTGCACTGAAATACAATATACAGGGTATTTTAAAGCACTTATTTCAGCTCTCGTATACTTTTCTTCGTCTTCTGCTTTTTTCTCATCTTCTCCTACTTAATACCTCCCCCCTCCATTGCCTTCTTCCCATCCTTTCATGCTTTTCTTGAACGTCCTCTTTTTCCGTTTCCCCGCTCTCCCCTCTCTCTCGCCTCAACTGTCTCGTTTGTATGGTTGATTTCACTGGTTCGGCTTTCGGCTGATCTCTCATTTTTTTATTATTTTATAGTTTTATCCCGGATTCTTATTCGGCGTGGTTCTTAAGGATGTTTCGCAAATTGAGGCATTGATTTCTTGAAAATTTTATGTGAGCCTTGGTCCTAAACAGCTTGGTTTTCGAAATACGGGAGGTCCAAGTTTACAAGTCACGGTTTTCAGGTAGAATGAGAAAAAATAAACGGCGTGGTGGAACAAAAATATAATAAAAAGCAAAATAAAGCAGAAATGTTTAGCAACAAAGGAACTAACAGATCACAAAAAATCAAGGAACATTGAATTAAAGATAATAATACAGCAATTACGCAATTAAGGTAACCCAAATATCCGTTTCCTAGTGTTAAAAGGCGAGAAAGGTGAGAAAATGAAAACAATATAGTGGATCAAAAACAAACAAGAGAAATTATTAAAATCAAAACAAAAATTAAGGATATGTGATTAATATATTATAGCGATTTACTGCGTACCCAAATAATAGGGTGAAACGGAGATAAAGAAAGGAAAATGCTAAGGGAAAGAACAAGCGAAAAGAAAACAACACAGGCAGTATTAGATAAATCAAACAAAAAAGTGAAAATACTTATGGGCATCTCTAGAACGAGATCGAAAATTTTAAAGTGAAATCGACAATGGAATTAACGCTTGAGCCAGGTTGTACTCGTATACTGCAATATAAACACCTCTTTTGTTAGTAGAAATTTGTTTAGAAAGACACAAAAATGAAAATTTACAATGCAGTATTTGTACCAACGATAACATAACATTTGGATGTGAATACTAGATGCTGACTGAACATTGAAAAACAAAATCCAAGTTTGTTAAGTGAAATATCTGAAAAAGATTATGCTGTTACCAATAAATCCTCGATTACGACATGTAACAGGCTAATTGGGAGCTCAGTAACTCATAGGGATGGAGGGTAGTATCTTCATTGCCTGTGATGGGAGAGAGTATTCCACCACAAATGACCTGGCGATGGGTAATATGTACGAGCTCAGCTTCGAGATTTAATATTACCTCATTTTTGTATCTTTGGAAATGCTTACTTGCTACAACACAAGCGCAACTCCACCGTGCAAGAATTTCCTAACACAATTCCTAAGGCTTATACCTATGCATCGTTAATAAAACTAACTGCCAAACTAGAGAAAAATTCCGCAGTGCAAGATACTATTAATATACGAGTGCTGAGAGCTGAAGGCGTTACTACACTACGGACGGGAATATGCATCAAAACCTATTTCACCACATGCAACTCGTTTGGTAAAACGTACACTAAAATTAACTGTGATTTACGCTTAGAAAATTTTTATCCTAGATACATAGACACATTTTAAAGTGACGGTACTGAACCACATATGCAACGTAAAATAATAAATATAAAATGTGCAGTCTCTGATCAACGATGAAATTCTAAAACCAAGGGAAGTCACAGAGCCCGGCGCGTGGCACAAAACTGAGCAATTAAAGACGGACTGCAAATGCAGCGACATCCTGTAGGACCGTTCAGCAGTAGGAAAAGTTTCTCCCGAGCTTAAAAGAGCGCTCCATATGAACAGAAAGTTTTCTTTGGAGAGCTTCGACAAGTGGGAAGGGCAGCGATATGAGGCCTCGATTGGCAACACCGATTTATTCTAGTTCGATCAGAGATCGATCTAAAATTTCCACAATGCGGGATTCGGAATTTCAAAATTACTAAGTTGCGATTTAGGGAAGCTGAGTAGCTCTGAAAATCGTCTTAAATTTGCCACAGCGGTACGGTAAGGCTTCACAAAATAGCTACATTTCGGAGCAGTACGTTCACATCGCAAATCAATCTGGGCTCAACCAAACTAAAATACTATCCCCTTCTTTTCTTCTTTCTTTGCACGCCCAGTAAAATGCATAATTTAATTTTAAACGATCCTAACAAAGAGAAACGTGAAAGCGACAACACTTTAACCAGTAACGCTAAATAAGCCACCAAGCCGGCTTGGGCATATGCTAAGAATGCGAAAAGGTGCTATAATAGTAAAAGAGAAAATGCATACGACTCGATAAAAGAATTGAGAAATTTTCTGGGTTCACGAACCAGAACCCTCGACACCATAAGATGCAAGAGGGAAGTAGATAACTACCGACAAGCAGTAAGAACTTAAATTTTATTTAATTAAAGTTTTAGACGAAAATGTAGTTCTAGGAACAGTATTCAACAAGAAGATAAGTTATTTGCATTATAATTGGTTAAACTATAAAAAGTGATTAAAGTTGAAAAGAAATTGTAGTGAAAAAATCTAATACCGACTGCAATTCCCCATTTCGCCTATGACAGAAATATTTAAATCAAGACTGACGACGACTGTCTTCGCAAAAAAAACTGGCGCAAGTGGTACCATATATTTCTTATTCTGTGCTACACACTTGGTAGAAAAACATATTTTTTTGTTTTTTTATTATTTTACAGATATGTACTTTCAAAAACACAGAGTCGGTTTAGAACTTCATTAAATAAATTTTTCCTTCAAAATCTTTTAATACTCTAAATAACTCTAAATGTGTGATAAGCAGAGATTTCTGTATGATTTAAAACTGGCAAATATAATGGATGCACAATTAAATACATTTCATATAGAGGTTCAACTCTATTTTTTCTAGTTTTATTTTTAATATAAAATATTTTATGGAACAGTTTCTTGTTAGTTGTTTAGTATAAATAGCACCTGCTAAAAGTAAATTTTGTTCTTGCAGAGAGTTGAAATTTAATTTTAAAGTTACTTTTTTAGTTGGCCAAATTACAAACTTCTAGCGGTATTATTGTAACGATGCGTATACTACTTAGGTAAAAAAATATAAACATTATATACACGTACATTTTTTAGGTTTCTCTATTTTTCCATTATTGTTTCCAATAAACTCTCATTCCTAATCTCTTGCATTGATATTTCGAACACCCTTTTAGTTTAATTTTTGTTTCATTATGTAGGTACTATTTGTTGTATATCCTATAGATAATAATCATGCGGGTGTACCCAGAGGGATGGTGTATAAATGAACAGGCAGGGTTTCAACAACATATCTAGGTAACTATGCCATTTGTTTTCTTTATTATTCATCTATTCTCAAATTGTACATTTTTTTTTAAATAGTTCACCACACTTCAGAAACTCGCACTGCTTTTGCTTCACATGTACATCGCCTCTACTAACCATCACTTTCGATTTAGTAATTTTAGTTTAATGAATGTTTTTGCACTATTGAAGACTATTACTTCCACCCTATAATTATTGTTAGTTTTTTATCTAGGAAATAACTCTCTAATAAACGAAACAATGGCATCCACTATATTAATTTGGGTATTTGACCATTACTTGGAAAATTCCTAGAATATGCAAACAATATCCTGGAAACTGCGTAGTTATAAATTCTTTATAACTACTATAGGTACTCTGCAATCTACGCATAACAATCTAAATTTGTATTTTATACAGTGATGTGACAATATCATTCTTCATAATCCCTAAGTACGGTTTAAACCGCACAAGATCACCATCAGCTTAGTGCCTCACGTTTTCACATTAGCTGCTTTTACCCGAGTTTTTTTGTTACGCGAGCTTTGCAGCGATCCCCTAATCTATCTAAAGACCAAGTACCCATACTTTGTGCTTCCGATTAGATGAACTATCTTCATTCTTACACACAGTTGGGGATTTCGTGCGAAGCTTTTCGTATGCAAAACAACCAGCAAACGCGCTAATCGCTTCAATAGTTGCTTTTTAAAATAGTTATATGAAGGTACAAAATTGGAAAATCATAGGTTTTAGTTGTTTTATTTTAACCTTTTGAGTAAGTAACGTCTATCCTGTGACGAAAAACGTAAAGTCAATCTGTATACAGCGTTTATCACAAATGTTTTCCTTTAGAGGAAACATTTAAGACTGTCAGATACTGCGAAATCAAATATTTTTATCATACAGAAATTGAATATCTAGTTTAAATCAGTAACGTCCTCTGCCAACCTCCTACTGCATTTAAACAATTCAAATGTTATCTTTGAATGTATTAACTACTAGTCATTGAATAACGATCTAATATACGATATTATACACATCACACGTAAGTGCCGAACTTACAATTTATTATTTTAAACAATAATATGTTTTCAACAATAATAAAAGTGAAGCTGTAGCTACGCTAATAAAATAAAGTAATAAAATCTGACTGGATGCTTAACACTCTTGACTACTACTTAATATTCAGCATTGTTTACAATTGTGTACTATATCAGCAAGTGTCATTATGAAAAAGTTAAGGAAGATGTTTGAATATTCACTCATTTTACAGAAATTACAATTAAAACTTATCTATGAGTTAGAACAAGCTACAATAATAGTAATAGAGTGTTCAAATGTATTAAGTTTGTTATTAATTAATTAATCCATGCATAATACAAATACTGGAATAATCACCATAATAATAAAATAAAATAATATTAATAACTATAACTGTATACTATTACAATAAACTGAAGATTCGGATCCATGATCTGAAAAAAGTATTCGAATCTTGAGATTCGAATATCCGAACCTGGTATCTGCTATTCGAATTATTTTTGATGATTCGGATGCGTCAATCAAATCCATTTTCAGAGTATTCTTCTCATCTCTGCTAGAAAGTATGTTTACAAAGATACTTAAATGTTTCTGCTAAATTTTAATTTTATTTTTTTACCAGCATTTTTTCTTGGTATCGTACCATATATGTGAGCTAATTTACATAGTAAATTTTCTCTTCTCCTTTTAATTCTCAGCCCTTTATTGTATATCTTACGTCTTTGAACCACTATTTTCATAATCTTCCTTTGTTTTTACTTCCCAGATGATCGCCCATTATATACTGAAACCATTTCCGGCGTTTTTATATTTTCTGAATTACACGTTCCCATGCGTTCATTCCATTCCTTTTTATATTTGTAAGGTGGGCTAAACAAAACCAGAGAAAGTAGAGGTGGAAAAGTCCTGACCAAAATGCAAAAAATTAAATCGACTTCATGTTGTCAAATGATAAGACAATATGCAATTTAATACAGGCAGTGACCATAGATCAGTCAGAGCAGCCTTAGAAATTAAATCCAAGTTAGAAAGGAAAAAGCTACAACACCAACCAAAATTCTATACTATTATGGAATTGGACGGTATCAGACAGAAATTAAGAAAAGACTGGAACCAAAAGAACATCTTGTCCGCAGATGCACTAAACAAGAAAATAAGAAATGGAACCCAAATATTCGCTAAGAAAATATGTGCCAATAAGAAATATAAAAATGCCAAACTGAAGCAGAAAACTCTTAACGGAATCGAAGAAAGAAAGAAAACAAACAAAAAAAAAGAAGAAAAATTTAAAGAAATCGATAAAAAGGTCAAGAGTGCGATTAGGAAGGATATAACAGGGTATAAGAAAAAATAAATTGAAGACGCAATAGAAGAGAATAGAAATATGAAGGTACTAAGATCTATATTGTCACAGGGTAAACAAAAAACTATTAAAATACGAAATCAACAGTGCAAAATAGTCTCAAATAGAAAAGATCACTATCAATTGAGAACTTTTATGCTAAGCTATATTTATCGACCTCACCGACATCCAACCTAGGTAACAAAACAGTCTTGTGGGTTTTGAAGAAATACCAGAGATTACCAGATTTAAGATCGTTCAGGCCCTCAAACAATTGAAAAATAAAAAAGCTCATGGGAAATACCGTATAACTTGGGACATGTTAAAAATGGGGCGTGAAGTAGTAGAATAACCAATCAGAATACTGCTAAACAAATGCCTAATGAAAGGAAAAATACCAAAGGCGTTAAAAAATTTCGAGGTAATTCTTCTATTCGAAAAAGGGACACGTCAAACATAAGTCAACTCTCACATACATATAATATATACAGGGTGAGGCACATAAAGTGTTACAGAGCAATAGCACTCAAACTATTGATCACATCCAAAAATGTTTCAGACAAAAGTTTCAGTGTTCGAGAAGGCCGTCATACTGGATCACCCTATTTTTTTATCGGTGGAGGCGCTGAAACTACGTCAAGGTCAACTCCATTTTTTTAAATGGAACCATGTATTTTTTTTTAATGAAAATATTACCGATTTGAAGGCAAATTCAGCGACCTAAAACACAAGGTCAGTCTAGTTACGCAAAGTATGAAAATAGTCGAAAAATCGAAAAATGCAAGAGTGCAACAAACACGAGTCAACACGACGGTGAACCACCCCATTATGCTCTGTGTTTAAGACAAGTGATGAATGAGATTTTTGGCGAAAAGTGGATAGGATGAGGCGGTCCTGTAGCTTGGCCACCTCGATCGCCAGATCTAACATCAGCAGATTACTTTTTATGGGGTTTTGTCAAAGATCGCGTAATGGCGGTAACACCTACCACGCCTGACGACATGAAAGACAGAATACGACGACCATGTACCGAAATTACACCACAAATGTTAGCTGAAGTTAGACGGTCTTTTCATCAGTGAATTAACAAGTGCTTACAAGTCGAGGGTCATCACTTCGAGCATCTTCTGTAGGTAGAACCAAACCAAGGTTAGTGGATCCTTTGAAAGTAATTATTCCGATATTTTGCGATTTTTTGACTATCTTCATACTTTGCTAACTAGAATGACCTTGTGTTGCAGGTAGCTGAATTTGTCTTAAAATCGGTAATAATGTCATCGAAAAAAAATACATAGTTCCATTTAAAAATCTGGAGTTGACCTTGACGTAGCTTTAGCGTCTCTACCGATAAAAAAATAGGGCGGTCCAGTATGACGGCCTTCTCGAACACTGAAACTTTTGTCTGAAACATTTTTGGATATGATCAATAGTTTGAGTGCTATTGCTCTGTAACACTTTATGTGCCTCACCCTGTATATAAACCCAAATACTGTAATTCTACAAGCCAGCAGAGCAAGCAGGTTTTAAGAAGGGATTTAGTAACGTAGATCAAATTCAGACCATCAGAACACTTATTGAAAAGACCACTGAATACAACACTCCCATGCACCTGTCATTAGTGGACTATCGGAAGACTTTTCACTTCATCGAAATAAACGCTGTCATTAAAGCACTGAATAACTCGAGAATCGACTCCAGGTATTCGCAGTTGATCAAAAATATATATGAAGACGCTACGGTGAGCATAAAGATAAAGATGTTGGAGAACTAGAAACTATGCTACAGCAGGTGGATAATGCGTCCATGAAGGTAGGCTTAGAGATAAATATAAACCAAGCTAAGTTAATGACAAACAGCGATAGAATCATTATGATCAACAACCAACCTATAAAGAAAGTAGAAGAGTATATTTATCTGGGTCATACAATTGCGGTTAGTAAAAAGAATCAAATGGCCAAAATTCGAAGAAGGGTAAAGGTATTTTCAATAGCCTTTGAAAAATTACAGCATATACTGAAAAACACAGACATCTCCATCAATCTAAAAAGGAAAGTATACGAAACGTGCATACTGTCTGCGGCTACCTATGAGCTAGAAACAGCGACATTCCCACAGAGTGCTAAAAGTTAAGAGTATGTCAGAGAGCCATGGAACCCGCGATGCTAGAAGTAAGCTTAAGGGATATGATACGAAATGAAGACATAAGGCTCAGAACAAAAGTGCCAGATATAATGCAAAGAGTGGCCCAGACAAAATGACAATAAGCGGGGCATATAGCGCAACACGCACCGACCCGCTGGACCTCAAAACTGCTGAGATGGAGACCTCGACTCACAAAGAGAAGTGTAGGAAGACCACCAAAGAGATGGAGTGATGATATTCGTCCAGTCGCCGGTGGAAACTGGATACAGAAGGCACAAGATAGAAATACATGGAGACAAATGAGAGAGACCTATGTTTAGCACTGGACAAAGCTGGGTTGATGATGATGGGCTAAACGAAACACTTGTTCTAAAGTAGTTAATTTGCAATACATAGCCAAACGTTTTTTTACTTCCTTGGAAGTCTAATATCCTGCCATCCATTGTGCCTAGTCTATCTTTCCTTCTGTTTTATATCCATATCTTGTAGTAAGTATTCAGTTTTAAATATATTTAGTCTCGTTTCCCATTCTAAATTATGTTCATATATCCCTTGAAGTTGTTACGGTATTAATTCGTCAGATCGACATAGGTCGTATTGATTGTTCAAAATCGGGTACAAACTACAGGGTTCGCCGGTTTTCCCTAGAAATCACAGATCTTAATGTGTTGGAACAGATTTTGTTGTTCCGGTTACTCGCGCTTAGCTCAGTCGGGAAGGGGTAGTTCGAAGACTTGAATGAAAAACCGACGGGGTACTTACCCTAAAGCTTGCTTAAAAAATTGCCAAAGGACGCCACTCGTTTTGATGAGAATAATAGCCCTCGTGGCCCAAAACGAGAAATGCCACAGAGCTTTACCCACAGAGTACTGGGTTGGCTGTAAACTGCCTGCTCCTCGCCGTCGCTCACCAAGCTCCCTCCAGGCCGGCTGGTACAAAATGCAGGATGGCCATGAAACAGATAGCTTACCTTAAAATTGGCCACCCTCCTAGAAGATCAACACAAAAGAAAACTGACACTAGCCCAAGTCTTAGGGCTTGCTTCTCAAAAGAGACATGTTTTGGCTTTACACTTAGTACAGGTGGCCTTGGCCAATTACGGGTAGAAGACCCCAAAGGTTTCTCAAAGGCTACTAGTAAAATAGGCTGTCTTTAACAAATTAGTATTTAATAATCAAAACACAATGAATTTCAAGTTGATTTTACATACGGTACACCCTAACTGAAAATTATCGGGGATCCCAAGCAAGAGGTACCTTAATGGCTAATTACAAAACAAAAAGTACATTGTTACAAAAAAACATAACAAGGATATTTTCCCACAACTCACACATAATCAAATAAGGTTTCCTTTATAATATTAACCGGCGCAAAGTTCAAAACGACATGCAGCGTACACTAGACATCCAGGCACTTTCGTAGTACACGACGGAATACAATAAACAATACACAGCGAGATACAATAAACAAAATCGGGCCTACCTCGAGTCAAAACATGCTTCAGGTGGTCAGTGAACCTTACAGGGCTGGAATCCGGAGGAGCTCAGCGGCGGCAGCAATTACAGCACCCACAGCTTTGAAGACGGTGAGGTCGGAAATTCGGCGGGAGTTCCCCTTACCAACAATCTCAAAGGGCGGCGGTGAAGATAGCACGACGCAACCGGATCTGCAGATGCAAAACTTCCCAATACGAGAATGGAGGCTTGAAGAAGAAGCGTCTTATCTTGATGTGCAACAGTGCAAAATTGTTCTTCTCATAATCCAATGAGCAAAAACTCCAAAACGAAAGGACACCTCGTCGCCCCACAAATACGTTGTACTAAAACATTGCCTCTCTCGGCACTCAAGATTCCAACGAACTTTGCCATGGTGATTACGGCACGATAGAAACTCCATTAATTGCCGCGCGAAAACCACACAATACATTCTTACTTAAGCACGAAACAACGTAACCCCCCGATTCCGAGGACCGGAGTGTGAACTTCACCACACAACTGTCTTATTCGGGGGTTCGCTACTAATTAATTATTTCAAATGCACAGGGATTAAGAACTACGTAACGGAAGAAAGTTTTGAACTCCAAAATTAATAATCCCACATGCACGGTTAACTAAGGGTTTATCAAACTTTATTTCAATAGTCCCAAACCTGGACGTAAAATGCGTGGGCTGAAAGCACAACAAAGAAGGCTTTAACGGGTGATGCAATTGCTGAATTGGCAAGAACCAGGGGAAACCCCCAGTTTACAAACCACAAAGAAAACGGTTCCCACACACTTGCCATGCCACGCACGGAAGTCCACGGGCGTAAATATCAAATTTCAAGAACAACAAAAAGCAATACACAAAACTTAGCGTTAGCCTGGGTTATCAATAATGCAAAACAAAGAATGAATTCACGGACACAATTCGACGAAATCTAAACTGGACGGGAATGCTTTTAATAAACTACGTGGTTCCAAAAGTGCTTACGAGGTTTCTAGGTCGCAAACGTCTGAATGCCTGCTAATACGAATTTGAATGTAACTGTACAGGGCCGTAATCAGTAAGAATTCGGGCGACAAATAAACGTAATTTTGAGTGAAACGAAAGAGGTCGAAAATAATCTAACAAAGTCTTCTACCAAAATATATGAATACTAATACAGGTAAAACTAGGTTGACAACTATTACCACAGAAAAAATTACACTAAATATTGAATTGACAAGGAATATGCGTGGCGCAAATAAACAACTATAAATATCTACGGCAGAATATAATGCTAGTTTATTATGTAGTGAAATGACATATTAAACGGTACAGCAGTGAAATATCAAAAAATGAAAAAGGAGTTCAGATTGATATGATGAAAAATATGGCTATTAGAGAGAATGAGAGAGAGAGAGAGAGAGAGAGAGAGAGAGAGAGAGAATTTAGATATTACAAACTTGGATTGGATAACTAAAAGTCACGTTAGACAACGTAGGCCCACTAGGAATGGACATTACTTCAAAGCAAGAGGAACAATCAGAGAAGAAACGTAAATCTTAGCGAAAATAGAAAGTAGTGATCTATTTCTACAAAAAGCCACTACGATAACAAAAATTTTATTTTATGATTTTTCTGGCGGCTTTTTGGGATATTTTATTTGTCTAAATTTAACTGTTTTACTTTTTTTTAAATGTTATTGGAGCTTTGATTATTTTGTTTGTAATAGATGCTAATAGTTTTTAATTTTTTTATAACATAGTTGCATGTTTTAACTTGTTTCAGAATACCAGAGACGATTTTGACATCAAATATACATCTTTTCCTTAAATGACAAACTTACTTACGTAATCTAGACGTCTTTTCTACCTTTCAGTGTAGGCGTAGCAGACTAGCTGTCCCTATTTTCTTAAAACCTCATCACCTTATTTATTAATTTTCTTTTCTGCCTATTCGTGGTTATCCATGAATGACTGGAGTATGTAAGTATCGGTAATTTAACTTTTTTTACTTCTACCTTTGTTTGAAAATCTTTTTCTTTTCGGGGAACTTTCTTGTTATTGCATCGAATAGCCTATCTATTATTCCAACTATTTGATACTCGTATATATTCCTGTCAGTTTTGCAATGTTTTTGCATTATTGCCCCTATTTTATTGATATTTTTCCACCTTTTCTAATCTTGATTCTTCTATTTTTATATTGTGTTTTATTTATTGCACGCGTATGACCATAGATATTTGGTTGATGCATTTTACGTAACTTCTAAATCTGTGGTAGAAACTGTAGAATGAGTCTGTCAATGTCTTCTCTACGCCTTTTTTTCTATACATCTTCTTATTTACTTTGTCGAACGTTTTCTAAGTCTATATAACATTTGTGTACTTATCTGTTCGTCGCTATCTCTTTTCCGCCCATTTGTTTCGAGATTAAATCTTGGGTAGGTGCTTATTTTCTTCTAAAATCCACACTGTGCTACCTCCAAAGTTGTTTTTAACTTTTCCTTAGTTTTTCCTTTAGGACTCTTCCGTATATTTTTCCAGGTATACTCAGCAGTGAGATGCCTCTGAAATTTTCTGGTTCTCTTACACATCTTTTTGTATGTAACTGTGTTATTACTTATATCTGTCAGTTTTTAAGATGTATACCCTACTTCTACCCACAGGTTCATTAGCTCTTCTTTCATTCATTTCCTTACGTACTTGATTATTTATGGTACTATTTTCTGAATACACATCTTCTATGGTGTTTCCAAATTTTATCCATGCATCTTTCTTTGCTAAATTTATGTTCCCTTTAACCACTGTTCTAATATTTGTACATTCTTCGTAGTTTTATTTTTCTTTTCCTTGATTATCTTCCTTAATTTCTCCTGTCTATTTTTTTAAAATATTTGGTGCTCACATTTGTTGTCTCGCAGACTTCTTTTGCTGCTTCAGCTATGCTCCTTTTCAGATTTGCCCATCATTTATGCATTATTATCTCTTGTTCTGCCTTTTCTAGTAATCTTCTGTATATTTTTGATAATTCCGGTATGTTTAGTTTATGGCTGTGTAGTCTTGTTAGGGATATCTTATTTTTCTTCTTTAACTATCTCCTGGCATAATTTTCATCAGTAGTAATAAAGTAATGGTCATGCCTATTTTCATTAAAAATATTATGTTTTAAATTAGGATTGAAGTGCTAGTGATTTAATTTTTGTACGGTGTAGTAAAAACGCAAAAGCACGTAAGTCAATTTTTTCAATTACTACATAATGTTTTCCTTAGCCGTAATAATAACGGAGATTTCTATTTAATCCCATGCAAAATGAGAAAACCTGTATAGACCACCAAAATTTCAAATTATTATTCTTAAAACTAGCAGTGGAAATGGGTCTCTGGTTCTAAGCGAGGAAATCTGGGTTCAAATCTCAGTAACCTCAATGGCCAAACAAATCTTGCGCCGACTTTACTATGATTTCCTAATCCGGGTGTGGCAACCATGGAATCTTAATGCCTAAAAACCTCTTCAAAGAGAGATGCCACTACCCATGAACTAGATACAGATGCTTCCAACAATGCCCACAACGACTTCTGTGGACACATTTCATGTAGTGTTAATATATATATTCAACTAAACGACTTCCTTATAAGCTGATCCCAAAATTATTATTTTTAATGACGAGTGCAACCACACCTAGCATGTGAGCTACCTTCTTTCTTCTCGCAATCTATAGCTTGGTCCTAAGTGAATATACATTATACAGGGTGTTATGGAAATGAGTGCAAATATTTTAACCCGTAATAGAACTGGGTAAACTGAACAACTTCTCCATTTATCATTTTTTCGAAAACGCCCCCAAAACTGAGTTAAAATTCAAAACAGTTTTACTCTAAAAATGCATACCCGCCTATGGAATAATATTTTAATTTAATCGCACACTGATAAAACCTATACTTCACATCTGGTCACCAACGTTCCTTATCAATTGAGGTAGGTAAGTTATTGACCGCAGGTTTTTTGTGCAAAAACTTTGCAGTTTCAATCATATATCTAATACTTACTATATTGCTAGCGGCTATGAGTGGGAAACTGGCCGATGAAGTGAGACACACAACCAACTCCTTCATGTATATGGTGAGCTGTGCGCAAGCGCGGCGGCGTCGTCCGCCCAATGGGGAAGTGGTCCCGCCCAATGGGGAAGTGGTCAAGTTTAAAATTCGCTTCTAAAGGCGGAGTTCGAATTCTCACGCATGCGCACGAGACGCGTTATACTATAAGTGAGACTATGTCGGCGCCGTAATGTTTTCTGAAGTTTCCAGGCCCTACCAGCAATATATGTGTATTATATATATGGTTTCAATATACCTTGTGTCGTTCACCTTTAACTTAGATTTGCTGACCAAGCGGCTCGTCAAATTTAGGGGAGATAAATTATTGAAAAAATATGCGATTAAATTAAAAACGATAAATAGAAAAGTTGTTCATTTTGGTGAGCTCCATCACTGGTTAAAATATTTGCACTCATTTCCATAACACCCTGTATTATTTTATCTGTCATCGAAATTTCACACTTAGAATTTTTCAGGTCAATTAGTTTTAATGCACCTATCTAGGGTATTAATTTGACAAACCTAACAAGTAATTATTATGAGTATAGGTTTTAAATTATAGTTTACTACCATAGCCACTATAACATCACCACATAGATTAAGAGTAGCGCGTTAACGTTTAGTAGACAATGGCAGTGGTTTGCAACAAATACAGAAATCAATGAGAATTTAACACGTAGCAACAGTATTGATACTAAATTTTATTTCGAAAAACATCAAAGTTTATGAACTTCCCAGACAGTTCCACATTCCTGGCAGTAGAAAAGGTGAGATCTAATTAGAAATAAAAATATAGTAACAAAATTAACAAACAAATTTCTCGCTTTGCTTGCAAATTGAAACTCATTAAAACAACTAACACACATTTGTTTATAAATAAGTAGAGATGTGTTTACGGTTTTTACTTGAAAGTGTTGTGTATAATACAATTAGAAGTGACAAATATTCATTGGCTATTTCAAAATTACCCAAAAAGATATTTCCTCGTTATTATACAGTCAGTTACATTTCCTGAATTTACAGCTAGACCTACGATATGTTTTCAATAAAGAGTTATACCAATAATTGTACCACTTCCAGTTCTACGCAAATAGATTCAAGTAAATACTGAGAGAAGATTCTAACTGGAAAATAGCTAATTATTATGATAACTAAAACGGTTTTTTAAGTACTTGTTATGAACTGTACACTTATTTCTTATCATATAGAAGTAAACAAATAATATAGTATTTTTAATTTAAAAAAATTATTTTCAAAATAGAAATAATCTGCGATAAAGTTGCTTTTTGTCATTATTTTGGTAACAATTCATAAAATCTCTGTCGAGATATAATTGCATTAATTGTAGTTACTATGTGTGCTTGTTAAATTGTTTCCTTTTCTGTTATATGAAAGCAAGGTCAACGATCAACCTTTCTTCAGTGATGTAGCAATGAACTCCAAAACCAATTATCTGTCAATAGTTTATTGATCGATCAGATTGACTTAACGACTTTCCTTCCAGTTAGAAATGTCTCAGTTCGCAATTATTCAAATGGCGAAGACAGGAGTTATTTAATGGTAGTCTGTTTTGAAGTATTTTGGGAACGTGTGTGGCTCACTTACAGCTACGAAAGCCTGTGTCAACCCTTTCCATTCCTGGAGCTGTGAAGAACTCCAGCAGGGATTCCGCCAGCGGACGAACGCAGCCGGAAGAATCAGGGGTGGCGTTGGTAGCGCACACGGAGTATCCTCGCTTCATAGAAGAACGTCCCCTCGGCACGGGTGTTTACAAGGGACCTTCTTCTGGTAGCCTAAAACATAAGCCTAATGTAGGTTATCGGTTAGGAAGACGTAAAGCTCTTTTCGAGAAGCGGAAAAGAATAAGCGACTACGCTCTCGTGATGGGGATGTTCGGAATTATCGTTATGGTTATTGAAAATGAACTTTCAAGTGCTGGCGTCTACCGCAAAGTGAGAATTATGTGACGCTCTATTTATGCTGTTTGTGTAATGTGTTGAATTCTTTTTCAGGACGAATTTTACTCAATTGCGCTCAAAACTCTGATATCTGTTTCGACTGTGATTCTTTTAGGCCTCATAGTGGCCTACCACGCTTTAGAAGTACAGGTAAGTCTAACTCCATATTATCACATTCTAACATTTACTGTATATTTCTCGTTGTATAAATAGTAGAGAGGCCAAACTAAATTAACTCGTCAAATAACGATTTTCGTGGGACTGAGTAGGTTTATACCGACAAGTGGTATCTTCTTATTCGGTGGTGTTTCCTGAGTATGAAAAATCATGTTGTCGCTTTCTCAGCCTGTGGAGTGAGGAGTTATGACGTCACAAAGATGGTCATTTTTGTTTCTAGGTTTTAGTTCAGAAAACTAGGGTTTAACCCAAACATCCAAAAAGAAAGTTCTACCCAGCAGCAAACTGTTTAGTACCCTCCTCTTAGTAAGTGGTAAAAAGTTGCACAACATTGAGCGTCGGGTTTAGGCGGAGGGGGGTGGAAAGCTAGAAAAGTGGTAAAATGGTAGGTTTCAACAGTTTTTCGCGAATATCTCGTTAAATGTGAGGTTTAGCGCAAACTTTATCTTATACAAAATTAATCTATGTTTAATTTACAATAAAAATGGTCTTATGCATTTTTGACTTCTAGACCAGGTTTACGGAGATATTGAGAGGGCAATGATGTCATTATTTTCTAGTTAGCTTGGAATTCATCGTAATCACTTGAAAATGAGTATGTTTCGTTATAAAGAGTATGTTTCGTTATAAAAAGTACTTAGTAACGCATCATTAACATAGGAACATTTGTATGTGTGTATGTATGTATGTATGTACGCCTATGTGTATGAATCTGACAATATATCTACATTTCTCCCCTTCTTTGTCGTCTTTATCTTCATTTTGCCTATTTTTCCTTTTAGATAATTCATCATATCGTTTTCCTCTTTCCCATTTGAGCTTTTATAATTAAAGCTAAGTACCTAAATTACTTCCATCTTTTGTCATATTTTCCTAAAAATATAAAATCATGTCATGGTAGTTACATAATAATAAATTACAGCAATCAGTAACCTAAAAATCGTTAAGCTCTTTTTCATGTTGAAGATTATCTTCATCGATGCCGTCGTCAATAATTAGTGCATCTCTATCGGTGCACCTATGTCCGGAGCAATTCTTGCACATATTTGAGCATTTCAAGCCACTCTCACGACGCTCCCAGTTTCTGACACACCCCGTATTACAAGTGCAAACAGTGAGGGAGAGCAATTTTTCAGGATCAGCTGCCTTTGTGGTTACAACTGGACGCAAATAACCACCAATCCTTTTCCAACCCCATTTTAGTGAATCTTTATTAACATTGAGCCATTGCTGCACTGGATGGTAAACTCTATAAGAGTATTGTTGTGCAGCTGCTAAAGTGGGGGAAAGTACAGCCAACCTCAAATTTGTGTGTACAGGCTCCTTTGCGATGGTCTGCAAGTAACATTGAAGGCGCAGAGTATCCAAATTATCTACATTTGTTGATGCAAATATCGAAAGGAAGAAATGGTTCCAGCATCAGCTAGCGCATCTGGGTCTGCATTTGGGTTGTTAAAAGTCAACAGCTTTGTGTAAAGCTTGTCACTTTGCACTTTTTCAGAAGGCGTTATTTTTCCCTTTCTATAAATTGAAGAAACGGTATCACATCCGGAGAAAGTGTAAACTGTCAAGAGAACATACTTCATTTCCCCGATACCAGGCTGTATGCACCAGTGCAGTACACTTTTTCTTCTTGGTTACCTTTCTTCGGTACAATCATGTTTGTTGGCTGGAGCATGAATAACCAACAGGACCAATAAATCGGTGTCATTGCCAATTACGATAGCCTCTGTTTCCTTCTTTGATTCGTCAATTGCTGTAAAAACGATCTTGATGTCAGCACTACCTTCTGCCTGAATCACTTTGCAGCCAGCTTGCTGTTGGGTACAGTGATTAGAGCAATCAGTTGAATCTTGTTTTTAGTATTAGTTAGAAATTTTGCTTGTCCAAGAGTGACATTAACTCCATCTTCCACTTTCACTTCAACATGTGTAGTAGTGGATGATATGCGCAAATGTACGAGTATGTCGTCTTGGGTGCTGAGTGCTTCACCATAACCATCTCGCCTCCCCACTTCCTTGAACCCTTTATATAATACACTTGGAGAGAATATTACGAGTTCATAGGCGTAATTTTGAATTTTTGCCAAACAGAAAAAGTTACACTTTTACCCCCTCCATATATCCGTAATCCTTTACTGGACTGCAAAAATGCATAAGACCATTTTTATTGTAAATTAAATGTAGATTAATTTTGTATAAGGTAAAGTTCACAGTAAACTTCACAGGTAACGAGATATTTGCCAAAAACTTTTAAAACCTACCATTTTACCACCTTTGTGACGTCATAGCTCCTCACTCCACAGGCTAAGAAAGCGACAACAAGAGTTTTTCTATTGAGGAAACACTGCTAATTTCGATGGTATCACTTGTCGGTATAAACCTATTCAGTCCCACGAAAATCATTATTAATTCGCTTGGCCTCCCTACTAAAAGTATAACTGGATATAGAAGCATATGTAGAACCTCTATCGGATAGTTCGGCCTTTTATTTTTCAGGGCTGCTTGGATTGGACAAATATTTACAAAATATAATCCTGGTTAAAATTCTAAATAAAAATTTGATATACACCACTCAGATTTTAAAATTTATATCTGAAAAGTACTAAAACAATTTAAGGTTTTCCTGTTTGCTAAGCTCTAAAATTTACACCTAAAATTAAAAATAGTAACATACGAACTTTTCGGAAAAATATCTACTACATGAAAAAACAAGCAGAACTGATATTTTTAGCTTATTCTTATAGTACCCATCTTCTGTAGATATTGGCTATCAAGTTGGATTAAATAGCTTTCTTACTAGTTAATCTAAATAAGTTGATGGAAATCAATCCAGTTCACTATCTGATGTTCTTCATCCATGACGTTCTACGTAGACTAGGACCTCTTCTTCCCTCAATCCTGCCCTGTATAATTAACTGAACAAGGCGATGCTTAGTGCATTACTTGTCCATGCTAGCTTTCTGGTCATTACTGGTATGATGGATCCACAATATTTTAAACATGCGGAGATAACGCCATAAGGCTTCGCGCCGTGTAAATAAAGCTCCAATACGCTGAACTGCATTGCGCTTTACAGATAAAAATCATACGGGAAATTTCAAATAACTTCATTACGATCATATTCATAAAAATACATTTCAGCGAGCCCCAGCTAAAATTGAGAACGCAGCGAACAATGCATTTTAAAACCTGCTCAACGTAACGTCATGCGAAAACCAAACTCAGCAAAAAAAAGTTCTACAAGGGAATTAGTACTCATACACTTGCCGCACTGCTTAGCAATCTATACAAAAATGGGCAATAATACCCATACAAAATCTTCCTCTAGATTTACAAAATACAATAGAAATTGACTGTAAATCGCACATACAATATTAGATAACAAAACATAAATGACAGCTGGGTACGACGAATTCAATAGTGCTGAAATGCAGGCGGTCTGTCACCGGGGAGTATGGGAAGAAAAATGAGGAGCTTCTCCAGTGCTTGATTTGAAGAATGGCCTGCGGTAGTTCAATATCAACGAGCAGTCAGCGTGAATCCACACGCGATGAACGGAAAGTTTTTCCAGAGCTCGTCAAAATGCCGAGTGGTTACAAAACGATAGTTTGATGTATAGGGCGTCGAGGAAGCTACAAAATGTTTCTTTGAATAAATGACCATCGATGGATGTGGAATTCCACGAATCCTCAAAATCTGTGTTTCGGAATTTTAAATATGTAATCCGAGTTTTCGGGAAGCTGTATAGCCGATAATCGTCATAATTTGCCTATAATTTGCATGGCAAAGTTTTTCCACACGACGATATTCACGGGGCAACGACATTTTGCACGCAACGCCTGTGTTCGGCTACATCTCGACAATTTCTACAAATTTGTCCTCCAGGGTCTAACGCGAGATGTTCGACGAGACGAATCACGTAATTTCATTTGGAGAGTGTATTTAAATGAAATCGGCAGCAGGAATTTCCGAACTATTCTAACAGGGTCGAGAATATGTAGCACTGAAGGACTCAAATTCGTATCTATATATTAAGGCTCAGAGTACAAAGTATCTTTTTTATATAATTAAAGGCACATCTGGCTTTTTCAATTCTACATCTTACTTCCTTTGCGTGATCCTAGTTCTTGCTGAAATTACATTCGCGACATGTGACTTTGTATGCCTTTTGCAGTGCGCTATTGTCGACTAGAAATTGGGTATTTGTTCTATTATTTATACTCACTGTCTTAACACGTATTTTCTGCAGTTTAGTTTTAGTTTCTGAAGATCCCCGGTATTATCGGCAAGAAGTAGTATATGCTTGCATACCTCATGGAGTTTTGTCTTCTTGAATCTCTTCTGTAAAAAGATTTCCGAGAATGCGTTAAAGAGTGGCGACGACAGTATGCAGCCTTGGCAAACTCTTCCCTTCACAGAGAACTAGGGAGACAATTGTTCTTCTACGCAAACGGTAGCTCGTTGGTCCACATCCAGCTTCGTTATTAAGGGGAGTGGACTCGGGGTTTAGGTTCTGTTTGCGGCAACGTGGGCCGATCATCCGTAGCACCCTCTGCAGTGGAATAAAGCAGAATGTGAATATTACAGTTACTCAGTGCGCGTACTGCTATGACATCGCCCTTGTATACTGACAGAATAAGTGGTCTACACGCATAACTTATATGCCAGTACTCAAGAAATTTTAAAATCGATAAGATTAGCATTCAGTAATACTGATCGTTGCAATGATAAATGGAAGGACCTGTTACTAAACTATTATACTAAACAATGGATATTATTTTATAGACTTACGCCTTTATGCAATTTGCATATTTCGCATATTTAATGGATAATACTCATTGCCAAGTAGTCGCCAAATACTGCTGAATGCTGCACTGTAACGATGCAGTAGGCGTACAATTAGCCAACGATTTTCTCTGGACGATGCAGCGACGTTATTCTGACTATTTGTAACGGGCGATTGTGCAATCCTTTAGTCTTGGAGCGTTGTTCGAGTAAGCGAATGCTATAAAGATTCGCGCTTGCTTGTGAAAGATAGATGAAATGCAAGAAAAATTAAAACAAAATTATAGAAAAACCGAAAGAAATCTAATTTTTTTTACACTGTTGTGTGTATAATTCATTAAGAAACGGAGGATCCTAAAAACAAACCTTATATTCCTTAAATGTATACTGTTTTTATTGAATTTTTTACATTAATCCTAATTTTCAAGGAATTGTTGAACCATTTTGTTTTTAAATGAGGTGCCCACAAAGTGCTTTTATAAGCTTAACAATACAACAATTTTAATTCTACGCTGACTGGTTCCAACGAACTCACTTTTTACGAAAAATAGTGTGTTACTCACATTCATCTCTTTCTAACTAACGTAGACGTATAAAAGTAAAGGAATACTCCAATTGACGGCATAAAGTATTTACGTGTAGAGGCTTTATATGGGGAATTAAGTCATGTTCAATATCCTTAAACGGATGTCTATACCTGATTCGTGTACAAAGTTTCTAAAAGTTTCTGGTGTGGAACTTTATCAAATGTCTTTAAAGTCAATAAGGCACCCAAAGACATCACGTTGAATGCCTCGTGTTCTTTGAATCGGAACCTGTATAGCAAACAAACCGAGCTTCCCTAGTTTCTAGCCCGTTTCTGACCGGAACTGGATATCATTAATATTTTTTAGTACCCAGTTTCACATATTTCGTTCAGCAGTGTAGTTACGTATTTGATGGTCTTCTAGTAACTTGAGGAGTTTCTCGTGTGGATATATGATCCTGCCCAGGTGCTCTGTTGTTTTTAAGCCTTTTGATTGGCATGGTTAACTCACTTTGTGTAATTTTTGGATCTGACCGTCCATGAGTTACAGTTTCTATTTGTTGTTTATCCTCAAATAATTCTTCCGCGTGCTATTTCCATCTATTTGTCTGTATTGATATTTTTAACTTTCTTATTTCTATAGTTTCCTTAATTCTTCTGTGTGGATTAAGTATGTCGTGATTCTTCGAAATGCTTTCTATTCCCCAATATTCATTTTGTAGCCACAACTGTTTGCATCTTTGCTGATATACGAAGGGCTTTATTCTGTATTTGCTTCGCTGTTTTATCTGTTATTTAAGCTTGATCTTGACAATATATGGTCTCTTAGTTTTTGCATGCCTGTGGTTTTGCGTGGTGTTTCTTTCCCTGCAATTTTGGATTCCACCTAACAAGTTGTTGTCCAAATGAAGGTCAGCTCCTGATTGTACTTTTGAATCGCTAATTTATTATAACATAGTCTATTAGGTTTCTCACTATTCTTTTAGGGATATCAGAGGGGGATTTCAATGTGTAAAGTTTTCCGCATGGTAGTTGAAAATATGTGTTTATTATCGCGTACTCCATCTCTACATAGAATTGGATTGGCCTCTTTTCTATGACGTGCTCTTCTTGCCTTTTATGTATTTTGCGGTTCTTATTCCAGGCATATTCTGCAATTTTAGAATCTGGTACTTTCTAATAAAATTTGTGGGTCCTTTAATCCTAACGTCTAAACGTGTGGATGTTTCTTCGATATAGTATGTCTCCTGTCCACAGAAGTTTCTATATAGTATATTAATCAGCACTAAATTTGGCAATTTTGTATCAATGTAACCGACATTGTATCATTTGAGAGAAATAAGATCCTCATAATTGAGCTAAAAATCTTTCGGCCTTGTAAAGATCAGAATAGTATAGTAAAACAAAGGCTGAACATTCAATAACTTGATTAGGAATTGAAAACTTGCCACGTCACCAATTAATTTTTGTCCCGTAATAACTCGATTGCTAAGAAAACTTTCCTTCCTTCTATCAAGTAATTATCTCTCCAATAGAAACTGTGGAATTAAGTTTTAGAGACTTACGCTCGTGTCTAAACACACATACTTCTAATAATTGTACAGGAAACTGGTACTCTGTGGCCAACACAACTATAATGAACATGAAAGGTAAACGTTTAAAAGAGTATACAAAATTTCACTTTCCTACAAAGAAATTAGCTTGTCTTGTTTACTGATATGTTTGCCTACCTCTATCAATCTAAATGTAGTACGTTTACTATTTTGTTGTATATGTTATAGGCAACTTGTATAATTCAGTCATTTTATGTAATGACTAGGTAATGCAAAGTTAGTCAGCTTATGAAATGCATTTCTTATACCATTTTGTATATATTGTCTAAGGATTATCTATATTCCCTAATAAGCTGTAGGCATTTGATACAATATATTTCTTAAAGTAAAAGGTAATGGTAAAATGGTTGCTCAAAAACCTTCCCAGGCGTGCGCACAACAACTCACCAAAGTTTCATCGCAATCGGATGAATGGTATAGAAATGCATACGGGACAAACAAAGAAACATTCATTTTTATATATATGCGAGTAGATTTCAATAACCACATTTGGATGAAGACTGTAATTATAATTAGCATCGTAATGGAATGCACCAAGATTTAAATCAGGGTGCAGTGTTCTTCTGGATCGAACGGTTTTCAGTCTTGCTTCCCGTTACTCGTCTGTTTCTGCAGCTCGTGATTCCATTTTCTTTCGTGCTTGAGGTGTAGATCGATCAATCGCTTGTCGTTGGGTGACATAATTTATTTGACAGCGAAAGTAATGCTTTATGACGACTATTACAAATTCACCTGGTAAAACCAAAGATGTAATATCTATTATCTAATGTCGACCGGCAATTGGAATTTCACAATCAACAACACTTGTTATGTGACACACGAAATGAAATGTCAGTTTGTATTTGATTCAATTAAATTCTGCACGCATACACCGAAAACAATGGTTGTACTCATGCAGAAACCTTCTCGGGCGTGCGCACTACAACTCGCCAAAGTTTCATCGCAATCGGATGAATGGTATACGAACGCATACGGGACAAACAAAAATCATATTCATTTCTATATACAGGGTGTTTCATTAATAATTGGAAATATTTTAACTGTAGAATCGTGGGCTTAAAATATTAATATTTAACCCAAATTACTTAGATAAAATGTGGCTCCTTACTGAGATATAGGGTGTTTTATTTAAAAATTTTAAAATGATTTTTCCTCATTACTTTAAAGCTATTTGACGTATCCGTATCATATTTGGCAGGAAGTGTCGATACTGTAAACCATGCTAAATTATGTTAAATAAACGTTTCTGGCTAGTACCAGAGGCGTACCACAGGGGCAAGTGGGTGGTTGACCCTTCCCAAATTCTACGCCACTGGCGGAATTGCTATTTTAGCACATTTTTTCGATTCTCCAATACTTTCTATGTAAATAACATACTCTTCCTTCGTCACGATAACGTCATTATTTTTCGAGATATTTAAAGTTAAACATAAAGCTGAACAGTTATTTTGATTTTAATGTGTATTAATTATTTCGGTGTTTTTTGTCATAAGATTGCATTTATTACGCAAATGAAATTTTAATTCGTATTAACAAAAAAACATGTTATTTATTGAAATTTCTTGAAACTAATACACAGATGCATTTAACATAAAAACAATGTATGTATCTATGTATTCGTTTCAATAAATTTCAATAAATAACATTATGTTTTTTGTTAATACGGATTAAAGTTTCATTTGCGTAATAAATGCAATCTTATGACAAAAAACACCGACATAATTAATACACATTAAAATCAAAATAACTCTTCAGCTTTATGTTTAACTTTAAATATCTCGAAAAATAATGACGTTATCGTGATGAAGGAAGAGTATGTTATTTACATAGAAAGTATTGGAGAATCGAAAAATTGTGCTAAAATGGCAATTTCGCCAGTGGCGTAGAATTTGGGAAGGGTCAACCACTCACTTGCCCCTGTCGCACGCCTCTGGTAGTGGCCAGAAACGTTTATTTAATATTATTTAGCATGGTTTATAGTGTCTACACTTCCTACCAAATATGATACGGATACGTCAAATAGTTTTAAAGTAATGGAGAAATATCATTTTAAAATTTTTAAATAAAACACCCTATAACTCAGTAAGGAGCCACATTTTATCTAAGTGATTTAGGTTAAATATTAATATTTTGAGCCCAGGATTCTACAGTTAAAATATTTCCAATTATTAATGAAACACCCTGTATATAGATAGATTTTTGTGTGCCCGCCTGACGTCTCCTTCCCACAGGGATACATAGGAATCCGAGAAATGTGTTAACTGTTTATAATGCTTTTGTTTATTGTAAAATTGAGTTTCACAATCAAGGCACAGGGTGTCCAATTGGAAACCTGAATTATGTTAATCTACGCGGTCCTGAACCTGCTCAAATTACGGGAAATTCTGAATCAAATCGGTACAACACATATAACTTCATCTTCGGATATTAAAGGCGCATCATCAGCAAAATACATTATATTTCGCCTTTGTTACCTATGATGTAGGTTTATGACACCCTTTATTATTCAATCCATAATAATATTAAACAGAACGGGGCTTAACGAATTACCCTATCTTATTCTCGAAGAGATAGGTATTTCTTCTGTAAAGCCGTGGTTTATTAATAACTGTATTGTGGTATTGCTAATTAGCGATTTGATTAATCTGATAATTCCATGTGGTATGTTCTTCCTTTAAGATCTGTATTACATATTCTAGTTTGATTTGATCAAATCATCTTGTCAAATGTAGAAAGCACCTGAAAGGTTATGTTTCATACGTAAATGACTCATCAGTTATTTTGCAGAACCCCTGCTGTCTCCACTCATATCGATTTGCTCATTGATTATGATGTTGATGATATCTACCACTGAATAGCTTCATTATCGAACTGAAAAGCATTATTCCTTTACCATTTTCAGGACACTTTTTGTCTTTCTTCTTTAAAATTGGAATAGTGATGTTTTCTTTCCAGCCTAAGAGTATGATTCCCATGTGCAATATTCTTTGAAATAGCATTGCTAACTGGAAATTGAAACGCTCACGATATAATAACAAGAACGGAGATTGCACATTCTGGTGCAATCGGCAACTCAACAATTTTGACTGAGCCCAAACATGCGCATAAGGTGTCCTCAAAAACACAGCAATGGAAAAGCCATATGATTATCAATCTTAAACCATAGACATTTCGAAGCAACACAAGTACATAAGAATTTCAACTAAACTTAACGGGGCCGTAAATTTTCCCTATGGTGGTCCAATCTCGGCCGGTCTAAAAATTTATTGGTATGAGTGAGATAGAAACAGAACCATTACGGCTAACGGTGGTGTGAGGAGAATGGAGAGCAGGTTGTAGATGCAGGCTCAGCCCAAATCCAGGAAAAATCTCAGAAAAATGCCTAAGATTATCTCTACGACAGAGTATGTCAAAGCACTTCGAGGATCTGCTTAATTAAATTCTTTTTCTATCCGACGAAGTCGAAATTCCAAGACGCACGTAAACTATTACTGCGTTCAACCTGACTTACTTACATGATTTCTAGCTGGAGCTATTTGACTGCTTATGGCAAGAGTAAAAGGAAACCAGTATTAGAGGTAGAACGGTCTCATAGTGAAGAAGAGTGCGCCTGCATCCAATGCGAGCTAAAAGGATCCCTGCACAAAATGCCATCAAAAGGAAAATGATGTCTGCAGAACAGTGAAATCTTAACGCCAGCATTAGAAAGAAAAACATCATTATACCAAAACATATTGGAACGTACTGTACTCAGCATTCGTATTAGGGATTTCTGCTCAGAGAGGAGATAATTTTTAAAGTAATTTGCCGTACGCATGAAAAGGTGCCATAAATCATCATTCTCATGAAAATCTGTATACCTGCTTCAAAACTTTTCTGATATTTTGCCTTTAACTAAAATTACAAAGACTTCGCTACGTATAGAACCTAGTTAGATATATTTAATAACACCAATTTCTGGAAAAATGTTGCCATCATCCCAGTGTGCTTTAAAATGCAGATATTGGAAGAAATAAAAGTGGTGGCATTGTTATAATATCTTGGGTATTTGAGAGACGGTAAAGAATAATTGCCAGTTATGACGAAAGAATCTATCAGTACATACTAGCGACTAAATATTTAAAACACTAATATTAACCAAGCCACTTCATAAGATATTTTGCTTCTAATTCAAAGTTGGCACATTTACAAATTGACAATATATCATAGTACTTGATATTTAGATGAAGATTAATCGAAACCCTTAATTGTATAAATAGCAAACCCCTGCAATGTTAAACTCAATTGGTGGAACTTCTGTGTTGAAATCAATAATTCAAACATGTAATTAAACGCAACCGAATCTTGAAACTCCCCCTATGCCAAATCGCGGAATATCGACAATTAGATGTCTAGCAGAGTTAGACAACCCTGCCTCATTTTCAGGCTATTATTGATAGTATGTTACCACTATGGAATCAATAAATAATTTCGCATTAAAAAGCCAAATGCATTTTGGAAATAACGGGGCTGTGGAGGTAACTTTCTTTAGAAAACACAAAGCAAGCTTATATGGTTACGTAAACATCCACTGAATGGAAGCGACTGACAAGGTAATTTACTTGATATCAATGTATCACCTACAATAATAAGAAAATACGACGTTAATTGAAACATGCTCACGAAAAGCTCAATCAACAAGAACGCAGTGAAAAATATTATTCAATAAATGATATACATTTTACAATCAAAACGCCTGGAAAATAAATGAAGCACAATGATCAAATTTATTAGACAGGCTGATAACATTTCCTATACTAAAACTAAAAATTTTGTTAAATCTTGCCGACCAATAATTGTGATTAAACTGGAATTAATTGTATCCCAGTAGATTGAAATTTCTGTTAGAGACATCTCTGAATAACGTTCCCAGGAGACGAGAATGGCAAAGTATACCTATTTACAATCCTATGAATTGGAATTAATTCAAACTTTATTATTAATTAACTAATTGTATAAACATAACACTGTCGTCGTATAATAAAATTAAAGATCTGAGAAACCTGCTTACAAATGAATTTCTTCTGCGAAACGGACAATATGGATTTGCGCAGGTTACAGCAAAAATCTAGAAGTAGAAAACCTAGAAACTTTTTCCCTTAATTTTGAAGATGATATTGTGCCATTCCTTATTTACAGAATATAACTTACATTATTCCGCCGTCCTCGGGAAGATTATTCAATCAATGAACAAAATGCTGGACTTTCATATCGCGAGATAATTAAAGTTGATTCAAACATGTCTAAGACCTAATCCAAGAAAAAGCAGAATATAATACCTGTCACCATTCGTAGAACTTAATCGTAAAGAAAATTTTAAAATAAATTTGTAACGGTACGAAACGGGCTTTACGACAAGTCAAACAATGCTAAACGACTAGCGCGTAAGCTAACTCAAAATCGGGAATGTATTACACTGTCCCAGCGCATTACAAAAAAGTTGCCGACTAACTTCAGTGGAGCGAAAGGGGGTCCAGCACGAGATAACACAGGGCAACGGCTTAATAACGCAAAAGTAGATCTTAAATTCCAAGGCGCCACCAACATTCCTACAAGGGAAAAATACACAGGTGAACCTACTGAGGAAAGTAGAAGCATAATGGATTCACCTTTCAACTATAACTTTGACAGTGTCCTGGTCAGAAAACCACGTGCAACATCATCGGATTTACCTTTCAAGATCTCACTTGAGCAGCTTGCTAAACTCCTTTGACACTGGAAAAATACATACACAAATCGCATGCACAACATCAAAAGAAAACCAGTTAAACATACATTAAATGTATTAGCAAAATATTTAAATGGATAGAGGTTGAGTACATAAAAATATGAAATGGGTTAGCAATGGTTAAATATGTAAAATTACGTAACGTCTTAATCTAGTAAGGAAGTTGTAAACTTGATATAAACTATCTAAATGACTTGTAAACGGTATTAACACTGAATTATCAAAAGACTGTCTCAATAAACGGCAATAATAAGTGGTAATCAACGCCGGAGGCCTGCAAGAAGGGTATTCGCGCCCGAGTAGTCGAATAACGCGGATTAACAGATTCGCACTCAAGTGATTGAATCAGGCGGATCAGAGGCTTGGCACCTAATAAACGGTGCAAGTCGTATGCCAATTACTGGGGCTTGCGAATTAACTAAAGTGCAACACGGGCTAATAACAGCCCTAACAGTGTGCATCCCAAAGGGTGATCTAGCGTCCAAGAATCAAGATATCCTGTTGAAACGGCACCCCAGGCTGTAGCCGCTGTTACTGCTGAGACGACCTAGGAGGAGCGTCTTTCGGGGAATACTGTTAGAATATAGCCAGGTTAGTTGGTAGCAATAATCATCGTACCAGTTGAAATATTATTGCACCATCTGGGACTATTACACTCGTGGTTGTTAACGCGGGAAATCACCTGCTGACAGAGCTTCGCGGTTACGTCATCTCAACGTGCCCACAAGGCTGTTCAAGAAGGGACAGCGTCGCGTTGAGTTTATTAGTGCGCCGATTAATGGACTGTTACGGATCTATTTAAAGCATTCGCATATATGTAGTGTGTTACCGCCGTAATTTGTATGTACTTATATGTATTTTCTTGTGTTTGTATTTGTTTGCAGATTATATGCCTTTATTGTAAACTGTTGGAATTTTTATGGTCATTCATATTTACATTGGTGAGTACAATCTTTCAGGTGTCCACGAAAAAGACCCTAAATGATGTTAGTTGCCCTTAGCCACTCTGTGAATGTAAAAGAGTCTCATAGCACACCGACTGATTAAGCTAGCGAACCCAGGGCAATTTAAAGTAATAATTCAGTAGGTGCAGGGCTCGGAGTGAGGCCGCCTTACATACCTTACGAACAAAGTAGGGGCATCAACAGGTTTTAGTCTCATCGAAGGCAGTAACTGCAATCTTTTCCAACTTTGTTAAAACAAAGTAATGAAAAAAATGTTGAACACTGTCGTAACACTGACAGAGTTTCTTAAGTTTCTATGAACTCAAAAAGTCAGACTGAGACAACAGAAGTTGGACTGTTGTTGAATAGCAGCAGCTAACCGAGAAAAATGGTACTTTTTAGATGACTCAAATGAAGCAAAGTATTCTCTTATAAAAAATTACTTTCACTAAAATATTGTTCAGTCTCTCAAAAGTAGTTAATATTTCGATGCACTGGATCTATTTAGCAAAATCAGTCTATAGATACAAGACTGCGTAAGATGATTTAAACTTCAAAATATTTCAAAACGCGAGGAAACTTATATAAATACTAATCTTACACATCTCAATATTGTCAGAAATCTAAGAAATAGTCAACATTCAACTGTAAACTACTCCAATTTTCAACATTATAGTTGATTACGAACGAAGTAATCGATTATTCGCAAAATAATATGGCAATGGAAGGGAGAAATTATATACGACATTTCCTTACTACAATTAAATACCATCATAAAAGTAACTGTTATGCTGAAGCTGTCAAATTGGAAATGAGATTCTCTGGTGACGCAGTGCAGTTATATGGGTTTATATAAAAGGGAGTCATTACTATTGTAACAATGTTTGAATTAGCATTCTAAGCAGCGAATATATCTAGCTCTAATAAAGAACTAAAGAGATTTGAAGATTCTTAGAAATCAATTTGACCATGGTATTTTCCAATACCTGGAGATATTGCTTGATGCAAAAGCTTTCGATGGATATCTCTGCGTAATATTTTTATAAAGCCAAAGATAATGAAATGTTAGCCGCGTTTATTACAGTTCAAAAGAAATCAGTAGGTTAGTTTTAAAGATATCTAAAAAAACTAATAAAGAGATAGTTTTACATTTTTTTTACCTATAGAAGATTCAGTCACTTTTGGTGAAAGTACTCATTTAGATCAGCGGGAGGGGGGGGGGAGAGGTTATAGACTGAAATTGTACTTTGAAATTACAGGGACAGATCTATGTAATTTATGTTAGCGCCACCTTATGTATCTGCAAGGGGTGGAGTAGTGATCCCACCAGGAAGATGGCGACGGGATAAGTGCTGAATCTCAAGATATGACCTACCTTGTATCGTATATCCTGAAACGCCTATATCAAGGATTCGCGTAATTCCATTTTGTTTCACAAATGAGTGGAGACGTTAAGTTTTAGAACTATGCTAAGACAATAAACACAAAAATACATTTATCGTAAATCAGCGATGACAGCTGGGACCTCAACAAAAAAATCTAAGAATTTTTCCTGCTAGTGAACTCCAGTCTCAATAAAAAAGTTCTAGCAGGTGTTTGCCTGTGGTACCATTCCACAGCGAAAGCAATATTACTAACCTGTTTGCTTTAAGCGCATTCTACTCCCAACGAGAATGCACTCAAAGCAATTCTTAAATATTTCACAACATGCATTACTTAACTGAATATAGACTTTTCAAAATTGAAGGTAATTTACATATGTATTACTTAACTAAAGCAGGTTCCACTTAACTGGATACAGTAATTAACTAACGGCAATGGATGGGACCAGGAAGTGACACTCGGCTAATTCGAAGCAAATGCGCCGCTGAAGCTAGCGACTGAAATATTCGACCACCTCGAGCAAGTAGAGCAACTGCTGAGCTTGGCAAAAACATGATATAACTAGTTATATCATGGGCAAAACAACAATAGACAGCTTCAGTTCGAAGCATGGGTACCAAACATCGACTACGGGAATATTGGCGTTAACCTTACGCGCGTTGTAACAAGAGACTCTCCAGAGCAGGGTCGGGTCACAGTGTACGGAGTTTCTGCAAATATCCAACCGGTGTGTCGAAACAATATTCCACTGCACAACAAGGAGACAGGAAATTGAAAATCAAAGCTATTAGCTATGTCTTAGTGAAGTATTAAATCCCAGAAAGTCGAAAAATGCCAGAACTTTACCGATAAAACTTCCAAACGGCTGCATTCTAAGGAACGGCACCACTCAAATCACGTTTTGCCGAACAACTTCTCACTCGCTTTCTATACTGATTTGTCTCCGCACACTTGAGCCCGTGCGAAGCTGGACAAGAAATTGTCAACCCTTCTCTGTGTACATGAAAAGGCAGTAGCGGCATACATTTTTAGCCTCTCTAACTCTTTGCCACCAGAATGAAGATTTCTATTTTTCATATTAAAGAATAATCTAATTTGTAACTTATTACAGCTACCTAAAAAATATGAATTTAATTATTTATCAAATTTGCCTGCAGTAATATTCCAGTGACATGATAATTAAACGTATACTGGAGTGGGGTCGAAAAATTTTGTAACAAACGATAGTTTTTTATTAACAGCTTCATTACAATAATGTTAATGTACCGGGTGGCCATAAATATCTGAGATCCCGGTAGCCATGGAATTAACTACTTATAAATGTTGGTTAGCATTATATTTCAATTACTATATTAAGTATTAGTATGAAATGTAATAAAATGCCAATAAGAGGAGGGGAATGTGCCCCGGATTCTGCAGGTTAGCCTACGACTTGATTATAAAACTCTCCTGTTCTAACTTCAATACTTATTGCAATCTGTAATAATTCTTGACAGATAGGAATTTTAGTTGTGATGACATTAATAACATTTAGTTTAGTTGGATTCATCACTTTAATAAAGCGGTGTTGATTCCAAAGGTAATGTGATATCAGATATTTATGGCCACCCGGTATAAGGCTGGTGCACATGTAAATTCGCCGATAAAATCCCCAAAAACTAGTATGATGACAGATTGGAGCAAAAAACGTAAATCGGTTCAAAAGTAGACTGCTCTTATTAATTTTTCAAATAGAGTAACATTTATAAGCAAAGCATCTCAAGAGTTGAAAAATAGGCCTTCGTGATCCCCAAAATTCTTGTACAGTGTTAAATAGTTCCCATATAAATAAATATTTTCTTTAGAAATTCTTAAATACTTTATAACTACAACTGTAACTGCAAGATCTTTTTTTTCAAAAAAGTCTACCTTTCCAACTTTTAATGTTTGTATGGAGCTATTGATAAAATAAAATGAAGTTGTTGCTGGACCACACTGTATATTATAATTAAATTTCATGTTTACAGTATATGAAAGCCTAAGTAATCGCCAATTCCCCACAAATAAATTTATTTGCAACGTTTTGTAATTTGTAATTTTAATCCGAAAGTCGTAGAATTTCATTAAACCTTCCTTAGTTAGTGTTTTAAATGGTTACTTAAGATAAAGAAGATTAGAACTTTGTTGCGTATCCTTATTATTGTTGTCCCGAGTTACGTACAGAGATAAAACACGCTTCCATATTTATCGAGATCGGATTACTTGTATGTAGACAGGTTAGAATTAAGATTAAGTCCGTTGTTATGTAACATTATGTTAATTGTGTAAAGCGTTTTAAGAAAAATGCCGGTACTTTAAACTCTCTCAAAGATGATCATAATCTGAACATAACATCTGTATCTGCAGAAAACGTCCAGTTACTTCGTCGGTTGATTCCAATGCAAATAGTTTATGTGCAAAATCGATAAATAACGTCAAATCAAATCAACTGAAATAATGAAGATCTCACAGACAGTCGAGTTTGTGAAACTATTAAGCAAAGAAAATGAGGTAGCAACTAAAAGATACGCCGAAGTGTTAACATCTTTTATTTACAACTAAATCTTTACGTGGCGTTTAAGGTAATGATATCTGCTTCTCTGTTGGTTGAATAAAACTCATCGTCATTTGTGTATCATTTAGTGTTAATGTCCCACCTACTTTTGGTAAAATTGGTGGGATGATGAGCGCACCAAAGTTGTGCAAGAGAGGAGAAAAGTACTGATGCAATACAAGAGTATAATAACTATAATATTTAATTATTTAAAGTGCAACAGCCACAGGCACATGAAAAGCGATTCCTAAAAAAAAAGAAGGAAAACGGTTTTGTAACATTTTTAATAGTTTAAACAAAAGTACTTTATGTAAAAAATTGAAATCAATAGGAAAGCGTAACAGAATACAAGTAAATGCAGACAAATGTGGAAATCATGAATAGCTACCGAAATTTCTTGATCTGTTAACGCCCTCGCATGGGAAAACAAATGCATAGAGTAAAGTACCACAGACAACACGCATTCGTTAAAGAGACGATTTCTAATGATGGAATTGGAGGAAGTATAGAAAAAAATAAAGGACTTCTCCAGGTACAGATTATATAGAGGTTTCGGTAAGCCAGTGGTTTCCACAGCTGCAGCCGGAACCACAGTGAAACAAGGAATGCTCGAGTGCGAGTAAGACTCCCGGCTCGGGCATTCCGTTTTCACTTAGTTAAAGAATGATAGATTATGTGACGCCCGCACCCTCTGAAGTAATGAGAAAATGGTTCCAGAAGAAAACGGCAGATATATTAAGGCTAATAAAAGTATATATTATGTAACCTACAATCTGTAGAGACGCTTTAGCTGAATTGGCAAAGGAAAAGGACGTCGAGCTCGTCTGGGTATCGGGACACACAGGGGTCCAATCCAACGAGTAGGTACACGAATTAGCCAAACTCTAAGCCGAGGAAACTTATTTTGGACTGGAACCCCTTCTGGGTATAACAAGACGGCAGGTCTCAGCAGCCCTAACCGAGTGGGCCTACAAGACCAGTGAAGAAAGGCGGAAAGCGTGCAGGGGCTTCGACAGGCAAAGTACCATATAGCAGGATTTGATTCGAAGAAATCGGTCTGGCTAATGGGAAGGAACCGGAAAACCACAAATCTTTTTATAGGGTCCTTGACAGGCCACTGTAAATTAAAGAGACACTTAGCACTGATAGCAGTGGAAGATCCCATTTGCCTGAGATGTGGGAAGGATGAGGAAACATCCTTTCACTACTTGAGGGAATGAGAGACGTATCAGCGACTGAGGTATAGAACATTTGGAGAAGCCACGCATCGAATGGAAGAGTTAAACTCCTACCCTCGGCCGATATTCGGATTTTCATTAGAAAATCAGGAAGGTTTAAGCAGAGAGAAGAGCCCATCAAAGAAAATGATACTGAAGGTGGGTGAAGGGATGGCAACAAGGGCCTATGATGGTCTACTTGCTAGACTTCGGTCTCCCAACAACTACTACTACTAACGTACAAGCTGTTGCAAGAACTACCTACTGTTTTCAAAATAGTGTTACTGTTCGATATGTGAGTTGACGAAAAGTTGGCACAACTTATATATATATATATATATAATCAAAACCCTTATACCGTTAGGTATCGGGATTGGTCTATACTATTGTAAACACTTGTACATTTCTATCACTAAACACTATGAGCATAACTTATTCCACTCTTTTTTGTCCAAAGCAAGCACTTTTGCTTCCTGCCAGCTTAAATTCTTCCTTCTTAGTGTTTTTCTAATTATTTCGTCCCATGTTTCTTTTGGTCTACCTCTACGTCTTCTGTTCACTGTTCTCGCACCCCATATTTTTTTAACCTGTTTATTATCATCCAGTCTTTGTAAATGTCCCCACCATCCCAACCGTTTTTCTTCTATTGTTTCTCGTATTGCTTTGACTCCTAATTCATCTCTTATGTCTTCATTCCTTATACGATCACGTCTTGTTACTCCTTTTACCCCTCTTAGGTACTTCATCTCAATCGCCTGTAATCTACTTTTCATACTACTTGATAGGACCCAAGTTTCGCTTCCAAATAGCAGGATCGGTTGGAAGATGGTTTTGTAGACTAGCATTTTAGTGTTTCTTGATACTTCCTTTTTCTTAACTATTGCTGTACAGATACTGTAGTATGTTTTTGTTGCCTTTTCTATACGTTCTTTAATGTCCATTCCTTGGTTGCCTTTAACGTCAATTACAACTCCTAAGTATTTGAATGCTTTCACTTGCTCTAAAGTTGTGTCATCTAGTCGTATGTTAATTTTCTTGTCCGCATTGTTTGTTATAATCATCACCTTTGTTTTTTTACATTTATTCTTAATCTGTAATGTGCGAGTGTTTCCTTCCATATATTTAGGTTATTTTGTAGGTTCTTTTCACTATTGGCCATTATAGCAACGTCGTCAGCAAATGCACATTCTGCTATACCCACTTTCTGCATGTTCCTATAACCCACTTCTAGACTTTTTGTCTTGGTAGCTACTTGTTTAATAATATCATCCATTAATATGATAAAGAGTAATGGGCTTAGTACTCCTCCTTGTCTTAGGCCATCTTTTGTTACAAACTTCTCAAAATTCATATTGTGTGCTCTGACGTAATTGACATTGTGTTGATAAAGGCTTTTTATTGCTTCAATAAATTTTTTAGAAACACCTCTTAGTTGCAAACTTTTCCAGATTAAATTTCTAGGTGCGCTATCGAAATCCTTTTCGAGGTCTATAAAGGCTACGTATGCCTCTCTCCCTTGTTTCAAAGTTTTGTCAATTAGTTGTTTCATGGTGAATATGTGGTCTTGGATGCTATGTCCTCTTCGAAACCCACTTTGTGATTCCTTTAGTTGTGGTTCTACAATAGAACGTAACCTGTTTCCTAGGACTCTTTCATATTGGCACAACTTAAAGAAACTGTTATTATTGGTTCACAAAAGTACCGTACAGACCGTGGGGTCTGTACAAGCAAATTCTTATCGATCAATTGCTTTATGGACGATGATAAAAAATAGATTGGAATGGTATACATACAAGCACAATATGCTTACCGCAGAACAATATAGATGTGACAAAATGATGGGTATAACAGATGCGTTAACTGACCTAGTTACAGAGTTGCAGATGTTTCAAAAATTGCATATTTGAGAAACGTATTTATTGACATAACAAGTGCGTACAACATACATATCATTCAAAATAAGATAATTTGAGTAGGGATTATCTGAACGTATAAGCAGATAATCATTTACATTTTTAGAAATCGTATTGTATTTGCTAGAACAAATGGAACCTATTTTAATGGCTCTGTTTTCATTGAGTTACCTCAAGACTCGGTCTCGAGTTCAGTTCTGTTTAATTTGAATACTTTATCATTTTCATAAATTTTCTGTGCCGATACTAAAAATATCCAGTACACGGCTTATATATCTAACGTTTCATACAATAAACCTTTAGAAAAAATAGAAACAGCTTTTCCATCGATATGAAGTATCAGTATATGTTTTTATTGAAGGACGATTCCTAATTAATTTTTGTATTATTAACAATTGCTGAAAAATTTTTTGCATTTACTATTCCTTTAATAAACTACAAAACTGTATTTTCGATAGCACTTAGTACACCAATCAGGTGAAAGCATTTTGAAATGTAATAATGCATCTTAGATGAAGCTCGGTTAACCGCTGACAAGAAAAACAGTTCCTTTAAGCTTGTTCGAACGAATAACATAAATCTTCTGTAGCATTTGTGAGCACTTTGGTGTTCGATTCTCATTTCCCAGTACGACATCTAAAGGAATTGGAGTGCTCAAAATATATTAAATCATTCGAATAATCACAGTTTGACAGATCCAACTAATTAAAGATGTGTAAGCAAAACAACACTCTATATTGAATAACTTCGAAAATTTACTTATAATTGGCCATAACAATGTAATTTTTCTAATGTTTTAAAGATAAATGTACATCCAACTTTATATTCTTACCCGTGTAGGGTATTTCAATAAATTATTTTAATCGTTAGTCAATGCCATGGAAAATCTACTGTTTTCCATCTGTGTAGTATATAATACATGTTTTCCAGCAGCGTGGGACTGAGCCAGCACTAAAAAATACCCAGTGGGTCACAAAACAGAGTGGGTAGGTGTGTACACAACTCGTACACTGCAGATTAAACGGCTAAACCGATTTTGGTAAATTAGGTTTGGATGATGGACAATTACACAATCTCGAAATAACTTTCGGAAAATGTCATGGGACAGCTTTGTAATCATAGACTTTTAAGTGCACTACTTAAAGATATAACTTCTCCCCAAAATTTTAAATTTAAGGCAACGGCAAGATGTTTTTACATTTATATTAGTTTTTGACAAGTATTGAGATCTTATATTTTAATCAGTAAAATTCACAAACAGAAAATTTCTTTTAAACGCCATAAGCAGCGGCACGTAAACTAACGCCACTGTAAAATGTTTTGATAATAAATACCCTCTCTTCATAGAATATTCAACATTATTATTCATAGTAATTAGTTAAATACGTGAATTGATAACTGACAGATAACAACATTTATTTTGGCATAAACAAATTTAATCATGGTTGTTCTATTTTTTTTGTGAATAAAATGCAAAATATTTATTACAGTTTTTAAGCTATTTCTATCTTAAACAAGCAACAAATTCAAGCAAAGTAGTATCAAATTAAGCGCATTTTTTCCCCTTTCGATTGATACCACTGTCAATCCTATCAATTCGATTTCCCATGCTATTTCCCTATGTTCGCACTTTAAGTGAAACACTTGGCATATATTAACCACAGTATTAAGAAAACGTTTCCTTATTTTATGTAGAAATATTTAAATAACATAACGATTAAAGAGCAAACACCAATAGGGGCAGAGGATTCTAACTTGAAATTGCAACTCATGTCGAAATCAATATCCTTCATTCTGTTCTTTATTCCAGAACTCAAGTATAAAAAATTTTCAGAAGTTGCAATTTACCAACCTTCGTTAATGCATTGAAAATGAACTTGGCTAATTTTCAATGTGGCATAAAATTGCAAAATCTGAATACTTAAAAAGGTTAGAAATGAAAAAAGTTTTAAAATTTTTCACATCTTTATTATTATTGTTTATTATACGCCACGTAAAACGTTACTGCAAAGTACTACTGCATAGTAGATCAATAATAAATAATACGTATTACGGTCTACCATTCTACCACCGTCTGCTAATAACAAGTGCAGCGCGGCAATGACCTTATCCCCACGAAATATTATTCATGTTAAAAACAAATACAATCCGACATTCCGTTAGTATCACGCTATTTAATATTTACTTGCAAATTTACAATTTCACAAAGATCCAGAAACAAACAAAATTGCACATTTTCCTTATTTAAAATTGATAAGGCAACCCTCCCCCCTCACACCCGCATCACGAATTTTCTTAAAAAATACAATCGACCAGTAGAAAGTCTGCAAACGCCGAATGTCACGCAAACATTGATTTTTCTGATAATTATAACATTTTCTCCATTTTGCAGCCTCTAAATCCACCTGGGCCGCAAAATTCTTAAAAACCCACAGATTCATCAGCATACTGCTAAAAATAAATTTCGACACTTTTTCTTTCCCCCTGTTTAAGCGAACATCCAATTTGCTACAAACACACCTCACCTTTACACCCCTGTAACTTCTCCCCGTGCATCGCAAACCCCAAAAAACAGCCAGTACAATGAGTATTGGTTCATTCTCTTTCCAACTAGCCCCAACTCACATTTGCATATTTTAATAAGTATGCGATGCAACAGCACCGGACGCTTTCGTGTCCAAAAAATCCTTTTAACCCTCGTATTTTCGCCCTCTCGAATCTTACATTTTATCAACCTCCAGAAATTTCACCCTTGACCAGATCTTCAAAATGACACCAACAACATGTACTTGTAATACGTACAACTTGCAAAAATTTGTAAAAGCTACGCACTTTCCAAGCGTCACACAAATCGCCCCGTATTACCATCACACAAAAAATGCACAAAATACACCCATCGGTTTCAACCTTTGAACATAGGTGTTAATCCTTAACTAATAAATTATTTATGAAGCAGTAACCACTTAACTACTAACAAATTACTTAAATCTAGTTTTCCGTCTTAAACCTTTTCAGTCTAGGATTTACTGGCTGAGCACTAAACAAATCTATTGCCAACTTGTTAGGATATACAATAATCCCATCACTGCCTTAGAATTATAAACACTAATTTCTTCTTTCACTAACGAGCGGAACGTTTCTGATTATTTCATTTGGTACAAACCATGGCGCGTTCACCATAGATCTGAGGTCTTTATTTTGAAATCTATCCAGTACTTTGGAATTGGGCGCAAAACACCACAACTGGGTTCCATACGTCCAGACTTGTTTGGCTATTGATTTATAAGGTAGGATCTTGTTTTTCGGTGAGAGCTTGGACTTGGCACCAATACGCCGATACATTTTGTGAACTTTTAGGTTCAGATGTTTCTTTTTCGTCCATCTACGAGTCTTCCAAGTAAGCGGACGGTTTAAATGCATTCTTGAATATTTTACTGTTTTTGTTTGTGGTATCTACTTATTATTTAGAATTACCGGTGGACACGTTTCACTTCGTAGCGTAAACTTCACATGCGCCGACTTGGATCCGTTTGCCCTTACTCTTCACATCTTTCACCAGTGCTGGATTTTATCTAGATTGATTTGTAAAAGTTCAAAAGCAGTAGTAGGGTTCTTGTGAGATACTGAGATGCCATAGTCGCCGTATCGCCCAGGAACGTAGCCGTAGTGTTGATTTCCATTGTTGGCAGATCAGCTGTGTATAGCACATATAAAGTTGGTCCTAGGACGTTTCCCTGGGTACCTCAGATTTAATAGGTTGTAATTTGATTGAATATTATTTAAGTAATTGATATACACCGTTGGCAAACATTTTTCTTAATTTGTAGAGAAGCTCTATATGCCAAACTTTGTCAAATACTTGAGATAAATCTATGAAAACTGCTGAACAGTACCTTTTCTCTTCGAAATATCTATTGGCTTCTTCCGCAACTCTATGGACATGCTCTATTGGCTTGTTCCGCAACTCTATGGACTTGCTCTATATGAAGTGTGCTCCTGATGGATTTTCCAGGATTTTGGTACCATAATAATGTGTGCCTCCTTCCATTGTGCTGAAAGTACTCGAGCTTCAATACTGAATTAAGTAGGATGGTGATTAGTTTTATTACTTTGTCAGGTAGTTCTTTTAGTATCTTGCCAGTTACCAATTCGTGACCTGGAGTTCTCTTGCTATTAACGATTTTCATTATGACATTACGTACTTCTTTTTCTTGACACGTTTTAATAAGTAAATTTATTTGGTGGGGGTTTCAGGAAACTTAACAATATCATCTTTCTCTTCTTCCGTAAGTTTTGAAGGAAAAGTTTTCAATGTCATTTCAAGATGTTCGGCAAACGTTCTGGATATGTCTTTGTTGCCTTTTGCCCAGTTACCATTTTCAAGTTTGTTTGGTGCTGTATAAAGCTGTAGTTGTTTTAAATTTCTCGTGGCCTTCCACAGTGGATAATCAGTTGCAGATAAATCTTTGAGGTGTTCCTGAACAGTCGCATTCTGTACTTTATGCAGTAGCTGTTTTAATTCTTTGGTGGCTTTTTAAAACTTTCTCTATATTGTGCAGATCTTGTCACTTGTCATTTTTCTACAAGTTTAGTTTTTACATCTCACAAACAGTCCTGTGTGATTTCGGTTATATCATATACAGGAGTAGCTTCCTAAGCTGTATTTTGTCTATTTCTTGTGAGATCATCTACTGTCATTTCCAATCCTTCTTTACTTTTAAGAAATTAATAACAACTTCATTTTCCATTTAGAAGTTATCTGAATGCTTCCAATTGCTTCTTTTATTAGGACCTAGGAACCGAAAGTAACTATTTCCGTGGAATGGTTCGAGGATATGTCAAAACAATATTTCGCTTTTATAGTATGCATCTTTCGTCATGCAGAAGTCGATAAGATCTGGTGCTTTTCCACGACCTGCAGGCTAGGAAGTTGGTTCTTCTGTTAGTACAGCGTGGAGATTATTTTCTGCGGTTGCTAGTTAGACACCCTTTGGTGTGGGTGTAAGATACGTTGAACCCCACAAAAGGTGTTTTCCTTGTAATTACCTGCTACGACGAACCTGTTTCCCAGTGTTTTAAGAAACTGTGTGAATTGCTCCTGTTTTACTGAGTATTTGGATGAACAATGAATAGCTGAAAGTATGACAGGTCCAATCCAATCCTCTTTTGTCACACTGGTTACTTGAAGAGTATCCGTTAAAATAACACTTGTTCATTATTTTTAATTGATGTTTTAAGTATGACTACAACTTCGTCTGTCCGTCTCGTGTTGTAAATAGTATACATAAGTATGTTTATGTAACACTTCTCCGTGTGTTTCGAATATCAGCGACACATCTATGTTTTGGTTAGTGATAAACGATTTTAATTTCAGCTCTCTTTGGACTAGTCGATTGGCACTCCAGATAACAATTTTTAATGTTGAAGCCATTATGGTATCTCAGAAATTAAGGCTGTAAAGGGTTTTAATATGGTATCCATTTTGCTCATTAAATATGTTATCATATATACTACTTTATTGTTGCACTGGTGCAACTGGTTGTTGCTAGATTCTAACTGCTTGATATTGTTGTTCGTTTCCTATTGTTAATTGCGTGTTTTACTTTGTTGGTATACCATAGTGAAATAACATTTGATTGTTGCTAAAAACAGTTTTTGTATAAATTGTTTACGTACCTACTGTACATTCCTTGTAGCTAGCGGGGTGGTTACCCCTGCAATTATAACATTTCAGTTCTTCACTTTTTTTAGCAGTCGTTGGTTGAATGTTCTTCTGCGGATTTAACAAAATGTTTGTAACAAAAGGTCTTAGTATACCCATACGCTTGACATCTTGTACACTTGGAGAGGTTTTGCGTTTTATGTGGTTGCTCTAAACTTACTACCGAATACATAAAGTGTTTAATCCTCTATACCGGGTGACAATAAGAACATGGCCATGCTTATATCCTCTTTATTTATGAATCGACTTAGTTAAAGTTTTATATGAAGATACTAGAGATAATTTCTGATTGGCCGATAAATATAGTCAAAATGGTCTACTTCCGGTTTCACCGGAAATGATACCAACTTTGATTTTTTAAATGGATAATTTTGTATATTTTATATTTTTCGGAATGTAAAAGTCAAATTACATAAACTAGTCTCACCAAATTTTCAGTTTATCAAACAAAATTTTGTTTTCAACTATTATTTTTTACGATAGAAGGCTGTGACTTGAAAAAATATGTTCTAAGCGACTCTAGCAACTAATAATAATAGCTATTTATCAATGAAGTCAATAAGACACCCTTAATAAAAGAAGAAAGTGTTATTTCCGGTAAAACCGGAAGTCGGCCATTTTGATTATACTTATACGTCAATCCGAAATTATGTCTAATATCCTTGTATCAAATTTCATCCAAATTCATTTATAAGTAACGGAGATAGAGGCATGGCCCTGGTCTCATTGTCACCCGGTATATCTTTGTTCTTCTCATTGGGTTCTAATTCGACCAAGTAGAGCGGAAATGACAGCTGTTTTTTAAAGATATTTATGATTCTTACTACCTTGTGGTTGTTGTATTCTGTTTCGGCTTGTAAATCATTTTGTCTTGATACCTTTGATATGTGTGAAATTCAGTAGTTTTAGCTTTTAGTACTGGAATAATGGGCAAGTATTTTTCTACATAACTGGACTAAATTTTTGCCTGATTGTTATATAGTACTTTCACAGTGTATTTATCTTTTGTTATTTTATCCAGGAGGTCATATGGTAGTCGAATATTTATAACACCTCTAACAAAGATCCGTGGCGATTTAATTATTTTTCCCATGTCCGATTTTCTCGCTTTTTTCAGGCGATTTAACATATTTTTCCATGTTCGATTTTGTTATTTTTTTCAACTCCCTTCCTAATCACCCTGTCATACCACATATTAGTTTGAAGTGTCTATAGGTTTACCCAGACTATAATCAATAATACAAGTTTGACGTTTTGCCTTGTTAACTGCTTCTGAGCTAGTCCTATCTCTTTCTCTTTTGCTTGTTACAGTTTACCATTTTTGAACCGAACTTGATGATTGCGGGTTCGAAGTTTTATACTGCTGTACAGGAATTGAATACATTATAGACAGTAACGTTTGTGATATTGACGAGCAGTTTGGTTGATATTGAGCAGGCAGAGTTTACACTTGTTGATAATACATCCTGCCTCTTGTAGGTACTGTATTTGTCGATTTGGATCATTCTGCATATTTATATTTAGTTGCGAATTTTGCATCGCAAAAGTTGTATGAGCGTAAACTGTATTTAAAATTAAAATTTAAATTATTAATGGGTATTAGGAATAAAACCCGATTTGAGTTTTTACTCGTTTGACCTTTGATCCGTTGTTATAACAAAAGCGCACGTTTAAACATGAATTTATTAACTTTTTTGTATAAATTCTTATAAAACATGCCTAAGTTTGTCAATGTTTTTCTGAAATACCCTGTATAATTATTAACTGCGCCAGACGTCAGTGCACATAAATTCATAGTTCTGTCTATGTAGTTCTCAAATTGGATTGGACGAAACGTGCAACTTCTTTTTATGTGACATGAAAGATATAACTCGTGTCTATACAATTGAGAACATCTGTGCCAGATGTCTGCAATAACGAGTTAATTTCCACTGCCGGTAAGGATAAATTTTGAAAATTTAGATTTTCCTTAATATTATGTTGGTGTATCAGTAACAAGAATATCTAGAAGTTTGCCTCTTTAATAACATATTCAACAATGCAAACTTTACAATCGTATTTATTTCTTTTATTCTTCAACATAATTTTTGATTTGTTTCAATTTTTGCCAAGCCAATAATATTTCTTTGAGAGAATGTAATTTCTTCTAATAGATATCTTTATTCAGCTAAGGATAAGTGGTCTTTACTTATCCGCCTATGGGAACTACAAGTATAAACTGTGAAAACTACCATATAAAACTTCTGAAACTATCCTGTAGATTGTTTAACTGTAAATTTCATAAAAAATCTAAAAAATCTATTTATATCCTTTTCTATCAAACGATGAAAGTCTCTGATCCATTCTGTAACACGATATATTTTTCAGCTGGTGAATATAATCGCAGAAAATCACCTTCCGAGATTTCTTCAGATTTTCACGTTTCAGGGTCTCTAGATGACGAAAAACATGTTTTCTCAATTCCGTCTGTCCGTCTGTCTGTACGTCTGTTTGTCATTTTGAAATATATCTACAAAGAAATTCATGAAGATTGGCAGCGGCGCAGAAGGTACAACTACGTACCTTACATGGCATATAAAGAACCCGTCATTGTTAGAACAATATTGATAACAAGATTGCAGTGGATAAGGTAAGTACAAAGGACTGAAAACACAGACCTGGTAAAGAAAATTATCACACAAAACCTGACAGGAAAATTAAGTAAAGGAAGACCTAACAGAAGATATATGTACCATATCACAGACGATATGCATAAATTACAGATAAAGAACTGGAGGAAAACTGTCAACAATAAGGACTATTGGCGTAAACAGACCAATACCCATAAGGAGTTGCTGAGCCAATGCTGATCATTATGATGATTTTGACATGCTCAAATATAAAAAACACACAAAGAAATACTGTCTTACGTGTGCAATTTTTGTTAGAGTTAGTAGGTCAGTTTTTACGAATTTTAAGTACGCTACCTTGGGTAGTTATCGCCAGCGTGGCTGGGCGGTTAGGGAGCTCAGACTGCGGTGCCATGGTACGGGGTTCAATCCCCACATCTGGCAACTGGCGGGCGACCCACCCAGTCGCTTTAAAAATTGGGTACCAAAACCACAGTGGTGGAAGTAGGAAAAGTAAAACAGTCGTCGAAGGTGTGATGCTAACCACATTACCCAGTACGCCAATAATGGTGTGCCAGATGGACTGGGTTTCGGGAAAAGATATTTCGGCGACCCTGACTCGTCTTGTCTTAGGCCATGTTTCTACATGAAATGACGTGCCCGAACTTTACTTTACTTTTTCTTTACCGTGGGTGGTTGGTTTGAGCACTGTAAGATAGTTACTTTCTATTGTGAAACAAACATCTGTCCACACTATTTTAGGGTTTGGGTGCTGAAGCTGGTTATATTCTTTTGTGAAATGAACATCTACCCACATTTTCTTTTGATTGATTAGATCCTTGTATTTCCACTTTACTTTGGATTGATGGTTTTTAGGGCTTGTGAAGTAGAAATACTCTTATTCTCCTGTCGTTTGTTTTACATTATCTGTGCAAGCTTTGACAATCTTGGTGTATGTTATATTGCCTACGCTTCTACTTCAGTTTTCACAATTCTTGAGTATCCTTGAGCATATAATTTTAGTAGCATTCAACTTGCAATTGGTATCTTCTTTTTGAAAATTTGCAGTTTACATGAAGGGTTACTTCCTGTTTCCACTTTTGAAAATACCGATACTTAAAATTGCTTCTCATCTCTTAGGACATATTTTTGGAGGTTTTTTATGTACATCTTCAAGGCGGATTTTATAGTCTAACATCATCCGTAATCGGGCTCAGCATTTATATGATGATTTGCTGTAATGTGACTAGTTAAACTAGGATCTCACGGTATTTAAAAAGCAACTAACTTTTAATTACTTTTAAGTTTTACTATAGGACACTTGCAAATGATTAGAACATTTGCATGGTCTATATTCATATCGAAATGCTACTGAAGTTGTTCTTCACACCTTTCACCCGTCCGAGTGTACCTCAGACTTTGGGAAAACGCCTTCACTGATTAATACGAGAGATAGTCCTTTCTTCCGCTGAAACATTGCATAGGTCAAGAGTGTTTATACTACTCTCAGTGCGTACGTGATATTGTAGCAAGTCAAATTCACACTCCTCTCTGAAAACATAAATACGGTACGTTGTAGACCTTAAGGAAGATTATTTAGAATTTTGTTTAAATTTACTATAGTTTGAATTTAGCACTGCACTGACTATAGTTTTATTTAATTGGATCAATTTGGTAACAATAGCTACCATTGGCAACGCTCAAGTCATTAATAGTAAACGAATTCGAATTTATATTTCTATGTGACAGTTTTCTATATTGTGGGCGTAATTGCCGGTATTATGGGTATGTTTCTTATTAGAGTTTATAAATTATGCACAGAAGCCTTTTCGTGTATATGCGTGTTATAACATATTGGTTTAGTAGATTTACAGATGGGTTTACGCTCACCCACATTTTAGGGTTTTCGGCTTCTTTGCATATTTAGGTTTATGTGTTATTATAGATTTAGAATAATAATAAAGATTGTGGGTTCAAGCAACTTCTGCTTCTTTTTCTTCTATTATTTTTTTTGTATCCTATGTGGTTTGAGATTCACGATTTTATCTGTAGGTTGTCTGGTTTGGACTACCTTAAAGCAGTCGCACTTTCGGATACACCCCATTGCTTAAGAGTCAGTTGGCACATTTAATGATTTACTACACTCTTCGGAAATTCTATACTACTTTGCATATGTTTTAGAATTAATTTATTGCCATTGTACTGATCGCAGTCTTGTGCTATTTGTAGGGAAAATTATTATATTAAATTGTTACTGTTTTGTTAGTCACCGTTACGTCGTTCGAGAAAAAGTAGACCTTTTAACTGATGAAGAGCGTAAGCATTACAACGAAGAGGTATTTGAATATTCTAAAATCTTACATCAATCTTTCAAAGCTTCCATATTTATTTCATCGAACCGAATGTACTCGTATTTAAAGGTAACGGTCATGTATTGTACAGCTCATTTCTTTTGTAACGTAGGTTTGTACAATAATCGTAAGAATAAAATGTTACAAAAACATATTATATTTCAATAAATATTTTTAATTGTGGAAATAATACATCCAGCTTATAATAAAATTATCTACCTACTATATGCCAGTAGTAGACTTGTATTAATTAGAGAAGAACATGTCACGTGACCGGAACAGTTTACAAAACGTGTTTAAACGGATAGCTTGCTTACTTAAGGGGAGCTCGGACCGCTCTATGATTATTTCATCATCAGAAGTGGCACTGTATTTGTTGTTTGTCACCAAAGAAACCTATGCTTGACCTATCCGAACATGTTTTAATAGACTGTCCCGATCACGTGACATGCTCTTCTCTAAATAATGCAAGTCTAACTATAGCATTTCTACCATTTCTTATTTTCTTTGTTCTAAATCGAATGTAGTACACGATGTTATTATCTATAGCAACATTTTCATAAATATATGTGCAAAGATTTTGAATTTATCAAATTGAGATTTGAGAATAATAACTTTATCACTAATTATACGTATTAACAGTATCATCAAATTAGAACCTATTTTTTACACTGCCTTACTATGACTAGTATTTCTTGGTTTTCAGCTTTTTATGATAGACAATTGTGCTGATGACTGGCGGATAGCTATGACATGGCAAAGAATTGGACAAATTTCTATGGAACTGGCAATATGTGCGGTGCATCCAATTCCCGGAAATAACCAGTTCGTATGGACTACAAAACTAGCAAATAATAAAAATGGAGGAGTTGGAAAGAAGTGTGTTCCCTATGATGTGCCCTTGTCTTTGCCTATGTTTCTTCGGCTCTACCTAATATGTAGGGTTATGTTGTTACACAGTAAACTATTTACGGATGCCTCATCCAGAAGTATTGGTGCACTTAATCGGATCAACTTTAATACCAGATTCGTTCTTAAAACTCTTATGACGATTTGTCCCGGAACTGTATTATTAGTTTTTATGGTATCACTTTGGATAATTGCCAGTTGGACCTTACGACAGTGTGAAAGGTAAGTTCACAAAAAAATGAAAGCTTATGATAAGGCAGGGTTTTGTTTTAGATTTCATGACGAGGAGCATGCAAATCTGCTGAATGCAATGTGGCTTATAGCGATAACTTTTCTCAGCGTCGGATTTGGTGACATTGTGCCAAACACTTACTGTGGGAGGGGTATTGCAGTTAGTACAGGCATTATGGTGAGAATATTTATAAGCAACAACTACTTTTTACAGTGCTCTAATTGAGACTTGTTCCTCATATTTGTTGTTATACAGCATTCTACATCTATAGCATACAGCTACCATTGCAATTACAGAGTTTGTTTATTATTATTATTATTGATATTCTACGCTTTTCTCTATTGTATAATATATACGATTTGTGATTATTATGTCACCTGTAGTACCTATAGAATGGTTGATTTCTTAATTCATTTTATAATATATGTCTTTACCCCAGATCGTTACTATATTACCTAAAAAGTGTCTTTTGTAAAAATCCAAAATACTGGGTCTTAAAATGTTTAATTTCGCAAATTACAAAGTAATAGATGCCGCCAGTGTAACATTGATATTCATCAACACCATGTGATATTTATTTTTTTATCGTGTATATACCATGATGGTAGTTATTAGTCCGTGTGTATCGAAACTAGATACTCGAAATATTTCGAAATATTTTAACCAAATTAGAGCTTTCTTGTTGTTGTTTCTTATTACTACACGCGTGGCTAAAACTTCCATCATGGTAAAACACACTTTCGTGTGTCAGTTAAACTATGTCATAAAAGCATTTTTTCGAAATTTTGCCATTAATCTTGTGATATTAATCTTATTCCGACTTAAACGTCTAGAACACGGCAGATTGGCCCAATCACCTTCTATTTACTTAGTTATTCTTGAAATGCTTCTTCTTGGTGTTAATCATAAAAAATTTGAATGCTTGTACAGACAAGTATGGAAAGTAAAATTTGCATTTTTTTATAGCAAAGAACTACAGAAACACAACAAATAATGTATCAGTGTTGCTTCATTTCATCAATGTAAAAATGTAACCAATAAATATGTTATATCTTACCATCTGATTACAGGGAGCTGGTTGCACAGCGCTTCTAGTGGCAGTGGTCTCCCGCAAATTAGAATTAACAAGAGCTGAGAAGCATGTACATAACTTTATGATGGACACTCAGCTAACAAAAAGAGTAAGTTTAGTATTTAGTTTGCGCTCATAACCGAAATGTAATTATTATTGACAATGACAAACCATTTACCTAGTATTTGTAAAGGGTAGTCATTTTCAATAATTTTCACTTCCCTCGTCTAAAAAGCGAAGAAAGTATTGTAATCGAGATTTCTTCAGATCTTCGCCTGAGTCTGTCTGTCTGTTTCTCTGTTGCCAATATAACTCAAAAACTATTTGTTTGAGAAACACGACATTTTGCATGTGGATTATGGCACGAAATTGAGAAAATTTCGGTAATATATACACTGTGAGCCCCTTAAAAAATAAAATTTTGCCCGTTTTTGCTTTAACTCACGATCAAGAGCGGCATTTTTGAATCCAACGTATACAGGATAAGCACAATCAAAAATTTAAATTTTTGCATTAACTGAGCAATAGATAAAAGTAATAATTTGCACATATCTCAGGTTTTACCTTTAACGAAAATAGGATAGTACAGATATAGGATAAATGTTGTAACAGACAAGAATGGGCAATGAATAAGCACGTTGTGTTAAATGTAACTGCAACACAGACATTCAACATGTTCCGATGGCCGCGGCAGCGAGCACACGTTTTAGGAATCGTATTCGCAGGCTCGTTCGCAGGCGCTGAAGATTGAATTCCATCGACAGTAATGTTTTTTTATTTGAAAATTGATTTAATCCGCATTATCAAGTGTTTCCTTTTATTGTTTCAGTATTGTTACGAACGTGAAGATATTTTTACCCCTATTTACGCTCATTTAACGATATGTTGAGCATTTGTTGCTGTGTGGTCCTTAGTTTTTCAAAGCTTAACTTGGTGAACGTCCATGTCTGGGTCCATATATGAGAAAGGGCAGAACACATTGATTGAATAATCGAGATCTTAGAATCATTAGGATTTTCCTATTCTTTAACATATGCGAGGGCTTTTCAAAAGTTGTTCATCCCAGCCTTCTTCTTCCATATATCTTTGTCAGATTTTTTCAGTTTAATCCCTAAATTAATATAGCTGTCAACGTTTTCTACTTCATGGTTGACGACTGTAATTTGTGGGTTAGCATTACAGAAACACTTTGTGTTTTGAAAATTCATATCAACGCCTATTTTACATGATTCTCTTGTTGTTAGGTCTTCCAGCATATTTTTCAATTTTTCTGTCCTGTCTATTATCTTTACAAGATTGGCATAACGTAGGTGGCTGAGTTTCCGACTATTAATCATTATTCCTTTATTGTACCATATTGTATATACGAGGGGACTAACAGAAGTTCGCTAAATTTACGCTGACTAACTAGTTTTTGAAGAAATGAGATTAGCTGTCAATTCGTTATAGTTTTTTAATCGTTCATAACAAATTTCAATAAAATCAAGAAGAATAGTGACGAGAAAACGAAAAATTGGTGATGAAAAGTCGGTTGAGCAAACCAACGCAAAAAGAAGTTTGCTATGCAATTCTCTTTGGATTTCGACGGCCAGTGGAAATTTTCCAAGAATGCGAAATTGCATATGGTGTGAATGCGCCATCCCATGGGACTGTGTCCAAGTAGTTTCAAAGATTTAAAACTGGACATTTTTCTGTTGAGGATGAACTTCATGAAGGTCGTCCAAATTCTTCGACCGACGAAAGAAATATTGACCTTGTGAAGATAAAAATTGACGAAAATTCCAGAATGACCCAGGAAATGCTAGATAATGAATTGGGCTTAAATTCCATGGCTGTGTCAAGAATATTAAATCACCATCTGGGATACACGAAGAAATGTGCTCGATGGGTTCCAAGGATGTTGACGGAGGAGCAAAAAAAGCACCTGTTCGTTTTGCTCAATATTTCTTGGTAAAATTTGACACCAGCACGTACAGTAAAATTGTATCAGGTGAAGAATATTGGTTCTATAAGTACGACCCTGAAACTAAACAGCAGTCCATGGTATGGAGCCGAAAAGGTTTGGTTACTTCACTAGATCAAAAATAATAGCATTTATTCCACTGGAACGTGGTCAAACGGTAACTGCTAAGTGATACAGAAATTTGTTTACCACAAGTTTTCAAAAATTTATCACAAAACCAGAAAGAGAAGAACTTTTTCGCTACTTTTTGCATCATGACAACGCTAGCGCTCACACTGGCGAAATCACCAGTAGCTTTCTTGCTGTCTCGGACATTAATGAAATTCGTCTAGCGCCATATTCTCCGGACCTTGCGCCTTGTGAATTTTGGTTGTTTCCAAAAATTAAGAACGAATTAAAAGGAAAGACCTTTGCTTCGAATGAAGACATTATTAATGCGGTCACTACTAAAATTCAGAAGCTCCAAAAACCCGACTTTGAGGATTGTTTTGAAAAATGGCTGTACCGCCTAAAAAAATTATCAAAATAAATGAAAATGTAGAGAAATCACGAAATAATGCTAAGTGTAACATATAAAGCAAATATTTTTTGTTTTTCATTTCAACCCAACTTAGCGAATTTTTGTTAGTCCTCTCGTATATGTGCCAATAGCTTCGTGGATCGGAAATACATGCATTTCTCAATCCTCTTTCTATCGTCCAGTGTTCTATTAAATCGAACGAATTCTTAAAGATTACGAAGTCAAGGCATATATTTAGGTTCTACTCTCTAGAGTTTCTTCAACAGAACTCTTATTATTAACGGGTTATAGCGGATGCAGTTGTTCTTACGAAATCCAGTCTAATCAACTGGTTGATAATCATGAAGTTTATTTGTCTACCTGTTAATTAAGATATTAGTAGTGTATACACCGAGATAGCAGCGAGAATGGGCAGCCATTTTCTAAGTTAGCTGTATCGTCCTTTTTGTATAGCAGGATCATCAAAGCATTTTTCCACTTTGTTGGGATTTCTTCCTTCACACGTTCATTGAATAATTCGTCTAATTTCTTGAGTGTTTCTTCACCTACTTCTTTCATCATCTCTATCAGTATGCCATCCTTCCCTGGAAATTCACTTCTTGTATGTCAGTTTGAGGAATATCTTCCAATCCTACATTCATTACTTTCTTCTCCTCTTTTCTATTTGTTCCTTGTTCTTTCATAGATGTTTTTAAACTGTAATAATGTTTGTAAAGTTATTTCCACCAGTTCGTTCTGTTTCTTGTTATTAATCCTATTGTATCTTTAAGGTAAACCATTTGAGGTCTCTCTTATTTCCGTGTGAAACATTTCATGTTATCGTTGTTCTCTACATTTTTTCAATTTTTCTATTATTTTTCTTATCAAGTAGGAATAAGTTCTCTAATCGCAAAATTTCCCGGGATTTTTAATTGCAAAATAAAGCAATCTGAGGTATAATTTAGTTTAAAAAATTAAAAAGATAACAAGTTATCTTTAATTTCTTATAATGGCATCTTAGCTTTATACAATTTACTGGAAAGGCTGTAAACTGACATTAATTTTTTTACGTTTGTATTAATTCTGAAAATTTCAAAATTTTACATCACAAGTTGATATATGAGTAAATTTCATGACGTATAACTACTCAGGTAGCTCTATAAAACTACCGAATTCCAAAAAATGATCAGGTCAGCTTCTGAAACACATAACCACAACTTTTGGAACGCTTCTTGAAAACCAATTATTTTAATTAAACTATGTTTTTAATTAAAATACGTACTTCTGGCTAAACATTCTGCCAAATAAACAAAATTAAACGTTGCGAAGAAAAAAAAATGCAAATAAAAAATTAAACGTTAGACGTTATACGTATACATGAAACTACAGGTTTCTATTTAAAATATTGTATAGTCATGAATCTTACATGAGAATAGCCACCAGATACGCTAAGATACTAAAAATATTATTAACAAAGAATCGTTATAATATTATTCTAAAACAGAGTTTTGCTGAAAAACTATCTGATCCTTCCTAGACTGCTTTAAAATGAAGCACCAAATTTATGTTTATCAAAATTGGACGAAACTAATTTAATATAAATTTTTATGCATCTGCACATGTGCGAATATATGTTTTTTTTTTTTTAAATAACTTATGGACTAAACATAATTTTATATACTTCCATTTCAGTTAAAAATGCAATGCATTTTTGGTTTTGATCTACTCACGATCATAATTACACACACAATTACAATACTAACAGTATAAACGTTTTATTACTATTGTATAAATATTAAGATTCTCGCGATGATTCTGTGTGATAGAATTCGTTTTGACCAGTACCTTTCAACGTTGCCCCTGACGGTGCATCTGCATAAATCATTAGGAATAATTATCCTCATATACCTTTTTAAATGAAATTATAGGAAGTGCTTATATTTACACATTTATGTTTTTTCAGCTTAAAAATGCTGCAGCCAACGTTCTACGAGAAACGTGGTTAATTTACAAACACACAAGGCTAGTGAAAAGAGTTAACCCTGGGCGAGTACGTACCCATCAAAGGAAGTTTCTGCTTGCCATTTATGCGTAAGAAAACACGTTGTAGCAGCTAAGTAACGTACGATTTTAACGAATTCTTTCTTAGGTTAAGAAAAGTAAAAATGGACCAACGGAAATTAATGGATAATGCCAACACCATTACTGATATGGCAAAGGTAAGTGAAACGATATTTAATATTTCAAGACAACTTAACAATAAAAGTTATATGTACCTTAGCTTGGTAACGTAATATGTTGTCAAGTTAGTATAAATATATTACCTATGTTGATAATACGAATACAGACTAAAATCATATTCAGCAGTTGATGCTATCTGCAAGTTTTTTTTTAATTAAAGATACCAGCGTCAATAAAAACCTATTTTGTTTAATATACATTTTTATGACTTCAGTTTGCCAATAAAACGGTTTACGACGAAATGAAATATTTAATGTAAGAAATTATATGACTGAGAAAATTATTCTGGCGTAATGATATCTTAAATTTTATATTTTCTAAACTAGATATGTAACTCGAAATATTACTTCAACGTTTTGATAAAAGTTATTACGTAATTTAATGAAATACAGATGCTCAAATTAATAGAAAAGATAGAATCAAGGCCTTCATGAAGGAAGTTTATAAACATTCCTTCCACTTTCCACAGCTTCTATTTAACCTAATTCATTATGTGCAAGTATTAACAGTAGGATTAGTAACTCGCATTTTTTTACTACGTTTTTATTATTAATTACTATTTCAAATTTTCCATTCTTAATTAGATTGCGACAATGTCTAGCCTTGTAAATTGGACCACATTCTGTCTACTTGGAGAAAAACGGTACAGTTTACTGCACAGTACGTCGTGTAAATTTTTTCGTGCCTAAAGTTGCAAACTTAAAAAAGATTTTTGAATTCCCAACAAAAATTTTTTACAGACTTAAGTGAGGTTTTGTACCGACAAATATTTCCATAAAAATTTGCAAATCCTAAATTTAAGCAAATTTTAGAAAGTAATTGCAATCGAAAGATTCGTCCACTTGAAATGAGATTTACATTAAATGATAATTATTTATGGAGTACTGTTATGTCGGAAGCAAGTTTAAAAACCAGACCCCACTCAACAGGTTACCAATGTTGACTAAATAAAAATTACCCTAGCATGTTTATTAAATATAAAATAAGAACTCAAATGAAATCTACAATGGCTAAAATAACTGCAGTCATTTTATCACGTTAGAAATAGTAGTTGACGGAAAACTTAATATTTTATTTATTTTCTTCACTGTCATTTTGGCAATCTGGTAAAATCAATCCTAATCTTAACTATGTCTTTCAAATTAAAAGTAACACGTAAACGTCGTAATTTACTCAATACTTAGATAAAGAATGCGACTGTGAAGTGATTTGGCTAGTTAAATGCTTTGGCACCTCATTTAAGTAACAAATTGACTAAAATCAACATAATCTGGAAAACGAAACCGCCAC
>OW679202.1:101991771-102010255 GCA_940337035.1 Agriotes lineatus
TCAACATAACCTGGAAAACGAAACCGCCACTGTTATATGTTTTTCCACTAAACAACGTTGCCAGTTTTACTTATGATAGGAATGCAATGTTGGTGGTGTTTTAAATTTGCTTTTGAATTTAGACAAAGCCACTGATTCTTTGCAATGAGCAGTACAGACGTGGTAGTAGGACCTCTAGATTCGATAAATTCAAGGAAAGCTGTTGTCATATCAAGCAAAATATTGAAAAGTACTAAGTCTCATACTATAACTCAGTTAGTACCTATGAGCAAGTTTAGCATACATTACAATTAGTTATGATTTCGAGACGTTATTTGTGGTAAAACAACTATTTTAAATCGAGAATCTAAAAGTTTAAATATAAGTCCATCTTGTCTTTCTAATAAGAAATCACGATAGAAAATGGTGGCATTTATTTTATGCTATTATATAATTAAAGTCGAATGTTTACCTGAAGATACATTTCAGTGTTCCGCCATATTTATATTAAAACAGAGTAAAAACTTATTAATAAAAATATGGAAATGATTTCTGAGGTTCATCAAGCTACAATAATTATCCATGGGCTATTTGAAACGGAGATCTACTTTTTTCTAGATTTTATATGTTACTAATTGGTCTCATAGTTTGTATGCGTATGGAATAAGGAACAAAAGATTATATACTGTTTGAGGCTTTCCCGATTACTCGAATTATTCTCTTGTTAACATAGAATTTTGGCTTAGAGCGCGTAGTATTTGTGGATTAACACCCAGCATTCTCTGGCTTAATGTGCCTTGCACCTTGTGAACTCGAGCAAGAATCCACGCGATGACCATGCTCTGTGGTGGCTCGTGTTGTTTGAGTACCTTGAGAATGAGGATTTGGCTGTTTGTGTACTCGTATTCACTAACGTTTCGCAAGACCTTGCAGCTTACATCGTCAGAGTGAAAGTCGCAGTAAGAACTGGAGGTCGGTGTAGGACTATTTCTAGTCCTCCGTGTCAAGCGCGAGGAGTGACGTAACCATCTTCCCTGTTTATATTATTTGGATGTTTTTCTATTACTATGGCTTCACCTATCACTCGGGGGAAGTAGTAAGGTATTCTGGCAAGTACTCTGCTCAAATTCTAAAGTGTGCCCATTTGTAACTGTATGCTCAGCTACGGCTGACTTTGTGATGCGTTTTGTTTGCAATCGCCTTTATGTTCTTGAAGTCTTAGATCAATTGAACGACTAGTCTGTCCAATATAACTCGAGCTGCAAGAACAAGGAATGCTAGCGGTTTTTAAACCTGGAATTTTGTCTTTTACTGATCTGAAGCCGTTACCCAAAGTTTCATTGGTCGTGAACACAGTTTCGATGTTGCATCGTTTCAGAACACGTCCTATCCTATCAGTCGAGCCTTTAGCGTAAGATAGAAATGCTAAGCCTTACAGATGTGGGGATTATTTTTTAGCCTTTTGTGTCATGGTTTTGTCTAGCGCTTTGCGTATGGAGGTGTGCCCTGTGCGTCATACGACTACGCCCCACAGATTACACTGCACTTGGACGACCAATCAGCGTTACGTGACTCCGCGCTCTTGACACAAAGGATTAAAAATAGCCACACACCGACCTCCAGTTCTTAGTGCAACTTTCGCTCTGATGATGCAAGCTGCAAGGTTTTGCGAAACGTTAGTGAATACGGGTGCACAAACAGCAACAAGGCCAAATCTGTCTAAGTATCCTCGTTCTCAAAGCACTCAAACAACACGAGCCACCAAAGAGCATGACCATTACGTAGATTCTTGCTGGAGTTGACAAGGTGCAAGGCACATTAAGCCAGAGGATGCTGGGTGTTTATCCACAAATACTACACGGTATAAGCCAAAATTATATGTTTACAAGAAGAAAATATTATTTCACGTCATAAAATAATGGAATCAAAATTAAAGGGTAAATGGGAAACTAAATGAATAAGCTGTATTGAAAGAAAGACCAACGATTTGCAAAGCAATATTGCCCCTCTGACATCCATCTAAGTTCAACAAAGCCGAAACTTAACACAGAAAATAGATTATTTAAGAAATATAACATATGTGTATCAACTTTGAAGAAAAACTTAGAATACCGGAATGTTTGATACTCTCAAACAGACGCTTAAAACACCGATTGAAATACAATAAATGTCATAACAGAACAACCAGAGAGATAGATAGAAAACAGATCAGATTTCAACACATTAGTGAAATATCGCATCAGAAGTTGTTACACACAACTGGAAAAGTCCCAGACAAGATATGATCAGTACGTAATTTCTAGCTTAAAAAGTTTAACAACTTCCATCCCAAACTAACAATGTATATAACAGATTCGTTAAATAGCCACGTAAAATGCCGATCAATTTTCTAAGCATAGAAATACTAAAGATGGTTCCAAGATATAGCAAACACAATATTCTAATACGTTGCTGCATATTCAGTGATGCGGTTCACTACAGATGCAATAAATCGATAACCTGAGTGGACTATGCTAATCCAAAACAGTCTCTTGTTAAAATAATTGCATCGCCATCTTCACATTATGAGATTCAAAAACAGACGGATGCTGATCTAAAAAACGGAATTCATTACTTCAGCTCACAAAAAAGTAATATGGACAATGTTTGTCATATTTCATAATAACTTTTTTCTTATGTCGGCCTATAATACTCGAATCGGTATGCTCAACGGTTTTTGTAAACGTACTTCTCTCATATAAACAGAGCAGAAACAACGATTGATGTTGATAATATTCAAAAGTTGACTTAAACTAACAAACATATAGATTTTACATGTTAAACTCATCGGCGTTGAAAAAGAACAACAGACAAAACTAAGCATACATAGCGCACCATATAGTATCTTTTTCTTCATTTCCAGGCTTATCTGTTCCTACTTCACTAAGACCACTACATTTTTCTGCGTCTGTCTATATTTCTTCTTCCCATCAGAACTTACTGCATATTCTGTTTCCATCTGTTCCTCTAGTCTTTTATTTTCTTATTGATGTAGATTTGTAGATCCCTAATATTTACATTTCTTATTCTAGCGGCTTGTACGCATCCTGCCTTGTTTTGTGGTAATTCATTGTTAATCCTATTTTTCTTATAGTGCATTCAGTTCTTCAAAACTTTCCGACATCAGATTATGTACATATCTTAGATGATTGATCCTTCTTCCGTTTATACTAATTACTCTTTGCTCCATCTAGTTTCTTTAATATATCTTCCATTGTTGTTATGAATAGTTACGGGCTTGTCTTTCTCGTTGCCTTACTTTCCTTCGAATTTGTATAGACGTTTTATTCTTGTGTAGTTGTGTTATCATTTGGACATTCTCCTATATAAAATGAATTAGTGTATACACCTATAAGGTTATAAGCCACGCCAAAAGCTTTTTGGTAGTCTATGAAACCTAGGTATAATGGTAGATTGTACTCAGTCGATTTTTCAATTACCATCCTTGCTGTGAGTAAGTAGTCTGACGTACTGAATCCCTTGAGGCAACCTACATGTTCAACTAATTAATAAAACTCTGGTTTATTCGTGTATTAGTTATTATACGTGTCAACAATTTATACATTTGTGATAGTAGTGATATGGGACGATAATTCTCCAGTCTAATTCCGTCTCCATTTCTGTATAAGAGCATTGTCATTAACGTGTTCATGTCCTGTGGTGTCTTTGACTCGTATAGCCATTGATTTAAGAGTATTTTTAATTCTTGAACATCATTTCGTCTCCTTCTCTTATTAATTCGGCTACAATACCATTCATTTTGGGTGTTTTATTATTCTTCATATCTTTTGAGTTTTTTGTTATGTCTTTTCTGTCTACTTATTCTTTCTGCGCTGTCTATATTTCAGACGTTGGCTATTAACATGGCAATTTTGATTTTACTAGTAGCACTTCTGCACAGGTATAAGATTAAACCACTAGCGTAAGTTATATAGCTAAGCGTGTCTCCTTCTGGATGCTCTCTTGCTGTCTACCTTTCCCTGAAGTATCAATTGCAGTAAACGGTACTTATTTTACCTCATTATATGGCCAAGACATTCTAGCTGTCGTTTTTTAACCGTCGGTGTGATTTCTTTTCTTTTCCCATTTGGCGTAGTTGGGTGATGTTATCGGTCAAATAATACGACGGTGCACCCACATTTCAAAAGTATCCAATTTTTTCATTCGCGTTTCCGACATTGCCCACGCCTCCATACCATAGAACGAAACAGGAAATATGTAGCTTTTGATCATCGTTGTATGTTGTCGTTGCTGCATAAACTTAATGATCTGTGTTAAAATTACTGTTTGTTGAAACATGGGTTGGCCCTAGAGGCGCCACAGCTTGTATAGCTAGTGTAGGTTGTTTACCCACGGGGAGATTTTTTTAACAAGGCCAGTGATAAATTTTGTACTCGTGGGAATACTGAATGCGGAAAGATATCGATTAGAAATTCTGACTCCATTTGTAAATTAGTTATTGGATGACGAAGTAGCGGAGCGTATTTCCAACAGGATACGGCTCGAATCTACTCTACAAGGCAAAATCTAAATTTTTGTGACTACTGAATCATGAATTTAAATACTCCGACTATATGGCCTCCAAGATCATGTTATTTGACCTTCTGCGATTTCTTTTTCTGTTCACATCTTAAAAATTCAGTTTTCAATATCCCTATTGGTGATATAAATAATCTTCGGCATAGAATAGCTTTCTCCCAGAAATAAATACTCGTAATACTCCCAGGGTGCCAAACAATGAATTTCATGCTATTAAAAGAATTCAAAATATTACATTAAAAAAAGGGCAAATTGCACTTTGGTTCAATTGTGAAAAAGCAACACCTTTTAATAAACCTGGCAGCAACAACGATACCACTATATCAGGGCGTTCGGGGTGACTATGCAATAAAAATTGCAATTACTCTGAACTACTTGAAAAGGTTAAACAACTACGAAAAGTGGACAATGTACAAATACAACCAATTATTATAATACCTCCAGCATAATACACAAAATGACACCGAAATCCTTAACGAAGGTTTGATTTTCTCAAAAACTACTGCTCTCAGCGATTCCAAACAAACGTAAAAGAACTTGAGTTTTTCAAATACTTACTAGACCCGATGAATATTTTGATTCTAAAATAAAATGAAAAAAAGACCCTACCCTTGCCTAAATTATTCACTCTAAAACCTATACCTTGGACCTAATTTAGTATAAAAAATTACGCATATATGCCAAATTCGGCAAACTTTATTTTAATTTCCTTTAATTAAATAAACCCTGTTCAGTTCTGCAAGACGCAATGTCAGACCCATGTTCATAGTGTATTTTTTTATTACTTTGTGAATACAACTACGTCTAAAAGCTTGTAGGACTATTTTACTCCCTGTCTAATTATGGAGCAATAAACGAAAATAGACATTGGCGTAGACCGTACAATTGCGAACTGGATCAGAAATACAATGATAAACGATATAATATTCACAATCAGAGTTTGAATAGGGAGTACTTATTCGACGGAAAGACTAAGATGGTCTAATAAAACGTGTATTGAGTAGTAATCGGAATGGAAAAAGAGCATAGAACTGTCAAAAGATAGATCGAAAAAGACCTAAGAGTATTCGAGTGCAAGGGTGGAGAATAAAGGGAAGAAGCAGAAGTCAATCGCAAAATATCCTTGAAGATGTCAAAACCCACAAAAGGCAAATGTTGATAATAAATATTATAGTAGGGTTATAGTTCCCAATAAAGTACTCAGTTGTGGTAACTGTAAAGGCACTCAATTTTAGTTTCTTAATAATTTTGAAAAAATAATATTTGTAGCAATTTTGTGATGTTTTTGTATTTCCTGATAACGATTTTGTACACAGAAGGGTTGTTTTTGCAAAGTTGCTAAGAGATGCCTCCGAAATATTATACTGAAAATCTAAAACCGTAAAATATGCCTGTAATAACAATGACATAATGCTTTCGAGCAACGCCAATATTTTGTCTACTTGAACGCAAATTTCAAGAATTCGCTTACATTTTGCTAAATAAAGACAAATATGTGACTTCTTATTCAGCTGAACTAGATAAACGTTGGTTTTCTATTCTTACGCATCAAAATAGTCACTACTTGCCACTGCTTACATTAGACACCGACTTTTTAAGAAGTGCTAACAAAAATAAATTCTATTTTATTAAGTTTATTGAATTTTTGATCGAGAAGATAATTTTTCCGGAAGGTTCACTTCATTAACATTTTGATTTTTTTGTGATAGGGTATCCAAAAAACATAATAAACTTCGTGAAATACTAATAAAAACATTAATAGTAATAATCATAATCATAGTGATATGATTTGCATTTTAAAGAACATAACCGAGAAAGCCATAACACAAAATCAGATCGTATACCTGACATGCAGGGAGCTCTCCATAATATAATATAACAAAGAGTAAAATGTGGGAAATACTAAGAGAAAGAGGAGTAAGCAATAAATGGGTTAATTTTATAGAAAGTATTTTCAGAAAGGTTCAGGAAATATTTAGAATCAACCGTAGGACATCAAAAATTTTAAATTTAAAACTAATGTACGTAATAAAAAACACCGAAATTACACATCAGATACCAAAACGTGAAACCAGTTCTTATTCAAACATAGTTGTATGCAAATGACAAAGTGCTAGTCACAGATTCTAGAAGAAGGTGAAAGAATGAATATGAAGATAAATGTAAACAAAAGTAAAAATAATAAACCTATAGCACCAACAACCAACGACAAACAAGGAAAAAATCATTTAAAACCCAAGAACTTTAGAAAGTAACCGCATTATTTCAAATATTTAGGACAAATAATGAGCAATGACGGAAAATAGACCTGAACATGGCTAACAGAATAAACAGCGAGAAAAGAATATGTTGCAAAGTAAACCATGCCTTATTAGAAAACAAATAAAATAGAATACAACATGGTGGTGGTGTGTTGCCACATTTTTATATGGGAGTGAGACATAGCCAATACAAATAATACATGAAGCAAAATTGATATTTATGAGAAAGATAATAAGAACCACAATAATGTGGACAGGTGGAGGACTGTACAAATTAAAGTGAAGCAAGAATCAACAAAGAATAAGTTTTAAAAAAGACAGTTGCAATGGTATAAACATATAAAAAGAATAATTAATTGGATAGAAAAGAAAAATGCAGCAAAACCTAGAAGACCTAAATAAAAGAAATAGAACGAACAAAATGGAAGACCATAGAAGAAATTAATAGTATGCCTAGAAATAGAAAAGAGAGAATGAAATGGTTAAACCTGTTACGGTATAATCGGCATTTTACGACCACAGGTCAGTTTGTGTTGGAAGGCAACGTGGTTCACAATACTCGTGAGTCCGGTCCTCTGTCATCAGGATAGTCAAAAATAGTGAAATGCCACAGCTGCACAGTTAAAATATCCAACCCTTAGTTGTTTGGATCTGCTTTGTTCAGGGTTACACGGAAGGCTGGTACATATACCTACGTGGGGGTTATATTTGTTTGCTAAATATTCATTCGCCAAATACCTAAATGCATTGGCAAAAACAGTTCAACCCTCCTTAAGGCTATTTCTACACAAGTTCCTTTATAGTTAATGTTTATGAAATTCATGCGCTTGAAGAAAGTATACTTTTAACATATTGACTGGTACTAAGCGAAACACACAATAAACTTGACAAATAGGATTTATTCTGGTATTAAAATTGACTAGGTTTTGTAAGACAAACACAAGGCACAGTAAATACACAATCAAAATCAACAACACAAACATATATAAATGCAATGGCCTCCTAAAAATAAATATAGTGCACGAAACAAAAACAGAACTCGACTCTAAAATGGTTGTCTTGTTTAGACACCGTTTCGAACTCTGTTCGCACACAAATATGGAGTAAACCTTATTGCTAATTGACAAATCAAAGTACAAGCCCACATGCAACGAGCTTTGCTAATTTATCCAAACATGTATAACTGTACTTGATAACACAAGGAACAACAAACACAATTAGTGAAATTACGTTGGTTTCATCTAGTTCGATAGCGCATGCAAATGGTTCTCTAAAATCACACCATGCACAATCCATAAAAGACTTCACAATACTTGAGAATTTACGATATCTGAGAAGAACTGAAGCAGCTGGGGAGATTGAGGTTGTCACAAACCCGTCTGCGTGGAGGCACAGCTGTATCAAATTAGTGACCAATAGCAGGTCGCGACCACACGAGTATTGCTGGTAGAAAGTAGCTCGGACAATCAAATCAGTATGAACTTGACACACTTCCCAGTTTTATAACTACGACGGTCAAATTAGGTTACTACACTAATCCGCTTTCACGAAGCATGCTTCAAAGGTGATAACTTTAACACTTTATTACTCCGAAGAGTTGAATCAATGAACGGCACGGTAATACGTGGCTCTAGTTCTATATCAACCATACGAACTCTTCACTCAACACTAGGGGTATATTTTATGACACGTGTAACTTGTTTGGTAGTTTGGCAGGTAATCACAACCGAATTTCGATAGCGAATGTTCTTCAAACTAACTTGAAGGCTGCCCCTGGCACTCGTTGCATTTTCAGCTGAGACCGTAGCACACAAACAGCTCTTATCTGTCTAGATCTAGATAGCTGGTAACAGGTAAAGTCGATTCGAAGTTAAAACCGCCGGACAGTCGCGTGTCTCCCATTGGTAATTGTTCGAGCGTCTCTGCCTAGCTTTGTCTTACACGCATACGTTATGACTGCTGCAATCTCAAACAACGAACACTGCAGATTCTGACTCACGTGGAAATTTTTCGACAATTTTTTTAATTGGTGCTGGTTAGAAATGTATTTATTATCTGAAGATATATGTATAAGGCTATGTAATATATGTTGACTTGAATAATAACAATTAATATACGTATCTTTATGTTTTATACACTACATAAAAAACGTACTTTCTAGGTTAACTTCAATTAAACTTTTATAACAAACATTCGCTGTTTTCTAATTACTCGTCATAGACAAGGGCGGCTACAGAAAACCAAATCAGGGTCTTATTTTAGTTCACCTACTTACAATTAATTTATCTGTTCCCTATCAATGCAAGGTCTATTTTTAATAGTTATTTTTTCGCAAAAACATAAGACTGGGAAATGGGATTTAAGAAGATGCCACCCTTGTCGAAACATGCCCATGATCGCACTATGCAGAGTGGAGCATATGCATTCCGTTTTTCTTATTTTACTTAGTAGGCCACTCTTCAATAAAAGGCGAGCACAACCCTGACTAACTCAAAACGGTCGGTGATTTGTTGTCATGGATAAGGATCAGGCAATATTTGTTAAGGTTATTCAATAAAAAAAAATGAAGCAAAAAACAAAAGACGCCAGTCGTCAACAACGACAACAACAAAAAAAAACTTAAACTTCAAGTTTAAATAAAACACACGAATAATAACGAGGCTTTGATAGCTAAACTATCTTAATACAGTTGGATAATACCACCAAATAAAGGTAAACATTAAACCAAGCTCGCCAATGCAAAGGAGCATGGGAATAAATGGTACACTTAGCTGATGTTAATATTTAAAAGCTGCGTGGCAATCCCAATTTAAGTTATTGCTAAGTCAAAGTTAAACATGGTAAATTTTGTTTAAAAAGGGCACAAAAATGTTACACAAGGTTGCTAGATGCAAAAGAACTCAATAAGTTACAAGTTACTAAATTATTTTAAATCTAGATTAGGCACGAATAAGAAATACAACGAACAAAGTTAAATATTGAAAAGAAATTATTGAAATTTTGCTCAATTGCGCTTTTAATAGTATTAGGGTCATAATGATAATACAGTTACGAAAAATGCGCAGGTATCAATCAGCAAAAAGCTCATCCTCCCTGACATGCAGCCTTTCAGGCGCTGACAAAAAAATTAGTCTCTAACTTGAAAAATAGAATCCAAGTCTGTTGATAGGACTTCGGAAAACTTATAAGTATAAAACATAGTATGTACTATTAGATTTAAATACCTTTCGCTGGCTGTCTTAAGCGCTAAAAAATGACTTATCTTAAAACTATCTTACCCACAACTCAGACTTACATATAAAACATTGTAAAATAGAGCTAATGCCGTAACGCAGCCATGGTCATAGAGTTTTCCTGGGGCTATAACGGTGTCGCTAGGAAGGAAAGGAACGGCTCGTTGAATCCGCCCAGATGCAATAAATCTTTTGGCTTCCGCGGAACAGTTTCCATGCGGCTATTTAGCAGTTCCCAGCGTTTCTTAGTGGGCCTAGACGTAAATCCTACAAAATTAGCACACTAAACCAAGAGACAAGACGCCTACCTTAATTTTTATAACGGCCCACGATCACATGCATTGAAAATTAGAATTGCACGGTCTGCATCTTGAAAGAAACTACTCCTCGTAATTATCGTAAATGTCAATATTTAAATTGATATGTATTCAAAATGTCATAATTTAATAATAGTTATGTTTTATTTTATATTTTTCCTATAATTAATGTCAATTATTAACTTCATATAAATTATTAATAACTTTGCCTCTACGAATATCTGAAAAACGAATAGCAGTAATACAGAGGCTTTTATTATTAGTTATGGCTACTAACTAAACAGATAGACCTAATTGAACTATATGTGTGATAACTATAATTTACTCAGATGTTGTTATTTTAGACACAGAACACCGTGTATGAAATTGTATCGGATATGAGCACCAGGCAGGACACATTAGAAGATCGCCTAACAACAGTAGAGGACAAGTTGGTGTCATTACAGGAACAGTTGGATTTACTGCCAGATTTAATTGCTTCTAGAATACAGGCACAGGTAAATCTAGTCTAGGTTCTTAGTAACAGTAGCGAAATGTTTGATTGAGAGTCTTTTAAAAATAGAACTAGTAATGTCACCTAAGATGTAAACTCCATGTCTAGGCAGAGAAAATGGAGCAACGGCGAAATTTCCTCCACCCTGAATCAGCAGCAGGTCTTCAGCAAGCACGCAGCGTGCCTCCCGCATGTCCTTGGCCAGGACCCGCATTGCCACCCTTAGGAAAGTCCCCGCCCACCTCCACTTCGCAGAGCTGATTGCCCTGTAAATCTGAATTCAATAATTTAGTCTTAAATGCTTATAAATATGTATACCTATATATGTATAAGTATATATATTTATTCATTTATTGTGTATCATAGGTATAGAAATCTATGCTCTTTTCGATTTTCACTCCTCATAGATTTTCCAACAATTACGGTTCCATTTTTATACTGACAAATTTATTGACATTAACCATTGTTTGGTAGAATATTACGTATGATACACAATATAAGTACATTTTAAAATATTTAGAGCCTTAACTATGTGCAGTATTAGTTTTAATTTAGATAATTTTACAGATCACAATGAGAACTAGTTATAGGTACTAATAGTTAATTTAACAAGTAGTCATCGACATCTTAAATACTACAATCGTACCGGATGTTGTTGCATATTTAATTCGGCAGGCAAGTATAATAATAAATTTGATAATTTAATTGGTAAAAATATGTAAATTTAAAATATAAATATTCTACAAGAATAGACGAGTCAACATTTCCCGCACCACTTAAAAAGAAATGTACTACTGCAAAATATCAACAAAAACAATTCTTTAAAAAGCTGAGGTTCTAAAATTCAAATTGCATAGCAAAAACTTGAAGTGTGGATCTTAAAAAATGTTACTATAATCTAGAACCATTAGAAATCATATTTACAATTTTATAAACACAGGTATAGCCACAAACTACTCAAGTACTGTTTGAAAAATAGTTACACTTTTGGGACTACAACCAAAAATATAACATATTTAGTTAGATACTATAATTTAAAAATGTCCTTGATTTTTTAGAATTAAGTGTTTCTTATGTTTATAGCACATATATACTTGTCTGATACCACATCTTTTCAAATGCTAAAATATAATATTGAAGTCACTCTGTATAAGCATGGGTTAATGTTATTAGTATGGTTTTTATCTAGATTGTCAAGAACTAAGGTTATAAATTATTAATCGTTAGCTGCACTACTACAGTTCTGATTGTTTGAATATCTTGTATCCATAAGGGTAGCTATTTATTATGTAAGATAGTTTCTCAAGACTGTGACAGCTTCATATTTCTTTAGGAGCATGGACCAAATACTTTAATATACATAACAATATAGGAAACTCTCTTTCAAAACAAAAAAAGTCGTTTGTGGCTATACAGTGGTGATATCTATGTATTATTGTTGCACGAGGCAAAGCCATTTTTTATTGCAAATATTGCAATACTTTTGACCATTCATTTATATTACTCTTCAACGGAAAATATGCAAAAATGACAAGCTTTATCGTATAATATAATAATTTCTTATTTGATATAGTGTAACATACATCCATAAAGTAAATCATTATAAAAGCTAAATAAACTAAACCAAAAATCATAATATATGTGGTAGCGTGACATTATTATTGTAACTTATATCTGGTTAGATTGTGTTCAGTTTGTGATTGCAAAAACAGAAAATTAGTGAGAAACATTGACTCGAACATTACTAAAATATTTTCATATTAATAAAAGCGTAGGGATGCCCGGTATCGATCTAACAAGTGTCCAAAAATATTGTAATAGCAGTTTTTACAGCAACTGAAACCAGTTCTGTACAACTTTATTTTAAGGAAAAATAGTACGTCCTAAAGCTGAACCACTAAATTTAAACCACTTAAAAATGTTTCTGATAAACCTGCAGGCATAGTAATCAAGTGCTATACCGAAAAACTGAAATTTTTATATTCGCTTTTTGCATTCGAATTTTTATTTAACAATTTATTTCTAGATACAAAAAAAGGACAGTCAATGGATGACAAGCGTTTTGGGGGAGCTTGGCTCAACCAGGTTACCCTGCACTTACGTGCCTGTAAATGTGTGCTGTAGGTTAAGAATGTGCTGTAAATATGTGCTCAAAAATACTTAGTTACAAAATGAAAATGTCTAATTCAACAATCTCACTAATGAATGTTTTTATATGACCTGTCTTGATATACTAGAAGAGATATGCTGGACAAACATTATTAAATTAAAATTTCGCATTTAAACGATAATTCCTTTTTTGTTCTCTCATTTTGGGTATATTCACAATCTCTATAAATGAAGTATAAAAACTAACTGCTCCTATTAGAGAGCACCTCTGCGTGATATTTCAGAAGTTTAAAGATTTTTAGAAAAATAATACAATAGAAATTTAAAAATGTTGCTTCAGCTAAAGTGGTAAAATCTAGACACATATTTCAAAAATGACCTAACAGGACCTGTACGGGTCTCAGCAAGGTACGCTTAACAACACTTTTTTTCCTTGTATCATTTGCCATACCATTACTCGTGGTGGCAAAAAGTTTAAAGTAATTCGGTTAAAATTTGGATAAAATATGAATGAATATTTTTTCATGTAAAAAAAAGGAATTGCTAACTAATAATGCATCTAAATTCAGTAACAAATCAGTTTACTGCGATACTGTGATATTGAGAATGTATACAACAAAAAATATATTATGCAGGGCGCCCTTAATATATATAAACATGGCTTAATAACAAAATAATAAAACAATTTAAATTACCTTACCTATATTCAAATGCGTTTCATTATGCCAGTGTTCTGCTTTAAAGTTGGTCTTAGAGAAATTATTTGTTTTAATATGACGCTCGAAATAATAGTCTAAATTTTTTTAATTAAACCATATCCATATAGTTTTAACGATACTTGTATTGGCACAGAAAGTGGCACATTTTGCTAAAAATACGTCCTATTTGAGTGTTGCAGTACTATAGCAATTGTACTTGAAATGAATTGTTCTGGTAACCGAAAGATTAGATTTTAAAGAAATATTATGAAAGGCAGAAAAATATAATGTACTAAATTTATTTGTTAAGTAAACTATATTTAGCTGTATATGGCTTTATATTCAAACATTAAAATGCATAAGCGGTATTAGAAGGGTTATTATCAAGAGTACATAAAAATTTTACTTGCTAAATGTGTATTTGCTTAGATCGTGCAAATAGGATTAATTTCTTAGTTTTGCAACAATGCTAGTTAGAAGTAGGTAGTTTCTTTTTAATGAAATAGTTACATGTATTCGATATATATATATTATAAAGACTATTTTTACAATATACCGGGTGCTGACTTGCGCGACTCACCATAGGAATTTGCATAGTAAATTCTTTATGTTCAATTATTTGCTCCCCTAATTATTTTAGAGCTAAAGTGTAAATACATTTTTTGTAGAGAAAAAAATACTGCATCCATTCATACTGTTGCTAACAATTTTTAATTTTCCAGAACCGAAGGAATGTAAAAAATCAAACTAACATTTTTACAAAAATCAGTGATGCCATGGAATTATTGAAACAAGCCAATGCCAACGCAAGTGCGTGCGGGGCGATCATCCAATCACTGCCGTCAAAAGATTGAACGTATTGTCGTTTTTCTTATTTTGGTGTAAGTTCTAAACCTCATTATTGCACCTACAATTATTTAATAACTTGCCTGTAGTCTTAAACTTAAAATGAATCAGTCTATTAATGGTTGTACTGTTTGGAATTTGCCGATACGGATATTTTACAATAAACAAGGAGCTTACTTAACGAACGTCCACCATACTCGTAAAACCATTTTTGTTATAGACAAGGTCTAGATACCTTAGAGACATTAAGCAGAACATAATTAATAATGATTTATTATAAACGTCAAACATCAATGACAAACAAACAAACAGCACATATTGTTGCACCACACGCATTTGCGTTGGCATTGGCTTGTTTCAATAATTCCATGGCATCACTGATTTTTGTGAAAATGCTAGTTTGTTTCTTGCATTCCTTCGGTTCCGGAAAATAAAAATGATGGATGCAGTATTTTTTTCTCTACAAAAAATGTATTTACGCTTTATCTCTAAAGTAATTAGGGGAGCAAATAATTGAACATAAATAATTTACTATGCAAATTCCTATGGTGCGTCGCGCAAGTCAGCACCCGGTGTATATTATTCAATTGTGTCTCAAAAATATTAAATTTATCATTTATTTCAGAAATAATCATAAGCATTATTTAAAATATTTTGTTACCATTTTAGAAGCATCAAAATAAATTAGCATACTTTCTACGCTTAATACCAGGTAGATCCTTACCTACTGCACTTATAGCTTATATTTATAGGGTGGCAGTCTTTCTTAACCCTTGGATATCCCGTTTATCCTAAATAATACAATATGAGATTTAGTGCTGTTTAAAAAAATTACAAGCCCACTTTGTTTTTCAGACATCTTAAAAGCACTAAATGTGTTACTTTCTTACTTGTGATGTCTTTATACAGGGTGCTTCATAGAGAATGGGACACCAATTGGTCATAGATTCTTTAGGTTATAATAAACAGATTAAACCTAATATACCTTAACACAAAGTCCCTCTAGTTGGAAGTTATAGGGCTTTAAAGTTTAATTTTTAAATTTTTCTCTGTATATTAATGTTCACAAATGTAGGGATATCGATTTGAATTTTGGTACACCTATAGTGAACTAGTGAAAACGTTTTTATAAATTATGCTTGACTGTAAGAGATGCTTTATATATCGCTGAAAACTTTCTTGAGCTTTAACTTTGCTATCTGTACCATTTTTTTAAATTTTAGGTTATTATCTGAAAGGGAATTCAAAAGCATGAAAATAAAGTACTCTTAGTTCATAAGTGTAAAAACAACCGTTTACCTTAAAATGCCTATCAAAAGTTTTTGGTTGTCATCGAGACGTGCAATTACAAGTAGCCATGATCACAAAAACAATGAGTAGTGATTGTGATCTAATAAACGACAATGATAAAAATAATTAAAGACGGAGGTGACAAAAATGTGCTTACAAAAATGCCGCGACATGTCGCAAAAAAAGTGACTGACTTTTTTGCACTTCTCGATTACTTACAAACACTGAAGTCGGAACAAACATTCCTTGGGACCTAAGACTGATGCGAAAAATCCCAAATCTTGAATATTCAATATGGCAAATCCAATTTGGCAGCCTTTTCACATCGAAAACATTTCTGTCACCAATGTCATTAACTGATTTATAATTGTTGTTTACTAGATCACAATTAATACCCATTGTTTTTGTGATCATGGCTACTTGATAATTGCACGTCTTAAATACAACCAAAAACCTTTGATGGACATTATAAGGTAAACCGTTGCTTTTACGCTTATGAACCAAGAGTACTTGATTTTTACACTTCCCTTTCAGAGAATAACCTAAAACGTTTGAAAAATTACAGATAACAAAGTTAAAGTTTTTTTTTTCATCAGAGATAAGTAAAGTGCCTCTTACAGTCAAGTCTAGTTTATGAAAATGTTTGCTTTAGTGCAGTACATAATAGTAAGAATGTGTACCAACATTCAAATCGATATCTTTGCATTTATAGAAAGTAACATAATACAGCAAGCGCTCGATAACGTAAATACCGGATAATGAAAACATAGCGCTAATGTAAACACAAAATTCATACTATAGGATCAAACAGAACGCCCGATAACTTAAACAACCTGTACAGTTCGATAACGTAAACAGTTCTTGGCGACGGTTAGTCGCCGATTTATGTAAGGGATTCCCCCCTGCAACACAGATTACTCGCCAATTTATGTAGGAGACTCCCCTCTGCCACACAGCTGAGTCGATCGGATGGGCGTTTATGATGCGTTTGCATTTCATTTTAGTCATTGTTGATCATAGGCGCTAATCTATACAGAATAAAATTGCAGCTTATTTTTCTTCTCATTAAAAATGTGTATTACTTATCGCTGTCATAATATGTTTTGTTTTTTATTATGTTATTAAACGTTACTTTTAATAATGTGTTTATTAATAAAATCACGCTGGCTAATGTAAACATTTCGACAATGGAACACACTTGGTTTGAATTAGTTCACGTTATCGAGCGTCTGCTGTATACAAAAATTACAAAATTGAACTTTAAGGCCCTATAACTTCTTACAGGAGAGACTTTGTACTAAGGTATATGAGGTTTAATCGGTTTATTATAACATAAGGAATGTATGTTTAATCGGCGTCCTATTTTGGATTTTTTATTTACTAAGATCTATTAAGAATCTTATCAATTTCATAAGATTTTTAAAAATGTTCTCATGTTATGAATTACCTATCTATCATTTCGTTTTTCTTATGACAACTATATTACATTTTTCTGGCATTGAATAGCTCTTGTTTTCCTGATTTCATTACTAGTTATTCAAAACGTGGTCCATTTTAGTATACGGCTCATAATTTAAAAGTGATTTAGTAATCTAAGTAGGCTAAGTAATGCAGCTGGTAAACCATCAATTAAGGTTCATTGTAAGTCAAATCCCAACGAATTACTTTATTTTACATGTAAAAAAACTGTAAGAAATGGTACCTGCAACTGAGCTGTAGCATAATTTCAAATTGCCCCTCATTTAGTGCCAACTATAGTTCTATTCGTTTTCAATGTTTGAAATAATTCACTTTCTCAATGTATTTATATTATTTACCTGATTTCACAATTTCTGTCTTTTATAGTAACTCTTAAAGTATGTAAGTACAAATGGAAACCTGTTGATCAAAGTTTAGTGACATCGTTAAAAAATTGAAAATATTTCTAGAAATAATAATGTATGATTGTACAGCGGAGCACCGTTATGTTAAAATCGATAATATATCTGACGAGTTAGAGGAATGTTGTCCAGTAATTCTTAAATAATTATTTTTCAAAGGTAACGATTTGCAGTGAACTTTTACTTTCTGTTTCTCAACATAATTGCAAAAATTGCAGTTAATTTTACTTAGTAAACAATTAGAAAAATGTGGTCAACTAAATTTCCAAAATATGGTTTTTCTTTATTAAAAATAACATTGGAAGAATGTTTATGAAAAAACTCAAGTGTACAGTTTAAAGGGAAAATATATTTCATCAATATAAAACTACTGTAATAAGCCTACTTAGAGTAAGAAAGCAATTGAAAATTATGAGCAATACGCTAAAAGCAAGTTCAACCTACTGTATATCGCTAAAATTTAAAAACCGGAGCTACTCCATATCGAATTACAAACTTGATAATAATCAGGTAGTTTGTAATGTTGGAACAATCTTTACAGAATTTAATAAAATTAAGCAAGGCAAATTACTTTGAAAAAGTTTTACACAATTAAAAAAATCCAAATAAAGACAGTACTGGCAAAAATTAAAATTAAGATCAGTAGCATTCAGATACCTTAAAAACTAAGAGACCTAGGTTAAAACTACTTTTTCCACACTGACCAATACTAAATTTCGCTTTAACCCACATGCATCTCTTAAGATGAATCAGATTTTCATGGTTAAACTCGAAAACATCGCCCTGTATACCTAAATAAC